>CAJUYG010000042.1:0-14456 GCA_910591675.1 Galerucella calmariensis | reverse complement strand
ATTGACATTAAGACATGCTTTTTACGAAATTTCGTAAAATCCTGTGAGGTAACTGTAGCCTATCCTCACTTCATTATCTATGTTATTAGAGATACAGATACTGTGAAGTTCCTTCTATTTTTTCATTTGGTAGTATAAGCGTACCAACCTCAAAATGTTTACCGCCCGGTGCTATTGTACTCAAAAAACCCCTGTTAAACCAGCACTGTAAATAACCAATATTTACCTAATCAAATCAAATGAAAACCCGCGCATTCGCCATATTTTTAAATTTTTTCAAATGTAGACAGTAAAGGTTTATGTTTGCACATGAGTTGATTTTAACAGAGATACAATATTCAAGCTCTCTGGAATATTACAGGCAATTTCAATTAGTATAATTGAATTTATCTGCTGCATCTGAAAACTAAAAGCGCTTAGATTTTTTTTAGATTATCCTTTTTCATTGATGAAATGTATAGTTTGTTGTGTTTTGAAATCGTAAATGAAATTTGAAGTATCATTAAGTCAAGGTGAATGTTAATGGTTAAATATCCGTAAATGAAGCTACATGTTTCACCACTTAAAACAATCTGAAATTTATTGCAAACAAAATGAAGTAATTCCGTCCTGCAACAATAAAATTCCAGCGATATCAACTTTATAAATAGCACCAAGAGACGCCGCAATGTAATCAAATTCTTACAACCTTTAAGAACGAGAAGGATAACAAAGAATATGTAATTCTTATATCCTATTATCCGAACGAGTTACCGAAACACCTTAAAAAAAAGAATGAATTTATTTGCCGATTTATTTATTATTGGAAAAGTGAAGTAAAAATAGGAAAAGTTTTCCTCGCTACAAAAGAGTTATTTATAAAAGATACAATAATGGAAAGTGAATTCAGTAGATTTATTTTTGAAACTGTCATTTTCCAATATTTCTCATTATTTACTACTGTTTACGTGCGAAAACAAGCGTATTTATAAAAAGAGAAAGAATAAATAAAAAATAAACATATACTAAAGCTGCATTTGATAGTTATTCGATTACATTTTATACTTTGATATGTCTACTGTTTTTCAATTAATTTTTCATGTTGGCATATAATTTTTTATTCACGTTCATAAAAACTTTCATTGGAAATCCTGAAAATGTTTAAAAGCAATGCTCACCTGTAATTGACAAGCTTGAAATTCATAAACGGAAAGCTGGCTTTAAAAAAATCCAATGAAATGACAAAAGCTGGTTTTTGATAGAGGATTACATTTCTGGTAAACATTAATAACATGCCATACATGTCAACGAGCTTACAAAGGATGAAAATGTGGTTTAAAATTCACGATAAAGGCATTAAACCTGAAAATATTTCATGCTACGAAATTTTATTTACATTATTTTTTATTTATTTCAGAGTGGGTTCGCGAAGGCAGATAGAAGATGATAGATCCATCTTCATCTGAAGAAGATAGTGAAGAAGAACATGGAACAGGTCACCATGTTGGGCATCATCCTCCATCACACCATCATCATCATCATTCATCAACTCATACTCATGTAAGTAAGATGTTTGAGTAAAAATTTATTAAAAGGTTGCTTTTACTTGGTATTTTTTATAATATAATCAGTCGTTTGGTTCCGGACCTATGAAGTTTTCTTTAGAACCTTCCACTCATATTAGAGTAAAGACACTTTGTTGTCTGTTGCAAGCCTGTTAAGTGATTCTTTACAGTTTTTTACCAGTCTAGACCCAGTTGTTGGATTACTGGCTGTCAGTGAATATTTTAAAACACTTACAGCTTCGTAATTTTAGATTTTTAAAACTGTATCCGCCCTTACTTTTAATCAAAACTTGTTGCGCCACACCCTATATATAAGTTTTGGAAATGGCACGAATAAAAATCGTTCTAGGGCATCCCGCATAATTCAATTAGCTTAAATTTATGTATTCACTTAACCCAGTTAGTTTAACGTTGTTAATGTAAATTCTATGTCGAAATTCGGTACGCAAAATGAGAAACCCTTAATGAACATGAATATTAAGAATAGCCGTCCAGTATTTTTCCAAAACAACGCAATAAAATAACTTATTCATTTATACGGTAACTATGAAAGTTCAGTCATGCAAAGCTCACTCAAAAACATGCACAGTGTTATCGATGTGTAAAGGTGTGGCAAAGAGTTTTGCGTAAAAAAACATAGAATGAAGATTTGAGATTATTATTGTATGCAGCCCTCTGAATATTTACAGATGAAGCAGGATAATATACAAATCTAGATATACAGAAAAATAGAAAATTCAATTATTCTGCCTCGGATTATTTTCCCGTTATTAATTTGCTAGAATTTCAAGTGATTTATGGAATTGAAAGCGATGCCACACAATATTAATTTAAAATGGAATGGAGAGCTCTATATTATAAATTTGCATTGATGCGCTCGATCTAAAGTTGGCCATTTTCCAGATTATTGAGAGTTCTGATATTAATTTATGTGAAGCGGCATTTGATGCAGCAAAGAATTTCAATTCGTGAAATGTCAGAGCACAATAAAAATACTGAAGAAAACTTTGTATGATCAAGAATGCAAAGAATTGCCTTTGTCGATTCGACAGTAAATCAAAATAAAAAAAGGTGATTGAAATTGAAAAACAACATGGTAAGAAGAAAGTCACGGATTCGAATACATTTTGGTCAACAAATCGGTAAATTTTGGCGTTTGTGTGAATATTTTTGGAGTGTTAAGCAGTTTTTTGTAGGGTTAAGGTTTAGGGACTGGTACGACATCACTTAACTGACATCTGTCATTCCTTAATCGACAGATGTCACTGTCATGTTTTAGTGGGAGAGTTTAGTGCCTTTAACTGTGTTTTTTGATGGGGGAATACTTAAAGGCTCACTGCCTAACAAGTCACTGTGTATCATGAGCGTACTATTTAATTTTTAAAGGTTTTTTTTTAATTTCAGTTTTGGGTGATTACAATTTTTGTTTCAGAATGAGTCTTCACCATATCATCAAACGCACGCTTCAGATTTGGGCAGTGGAACGTTGGAAGTACCTGCTCCAAGTGCCACGCGTTCTTTATCACCATCCAGTGCCGTATCAGCTGAAACGATCAGCCACAGTTTGGGGTCTTCCAGAGCAAATTCCTTACCCCGACCTACCAGTCCGTCGCCTTCAGTTGCCTCAGAAAAAACCGAGGTAGATCTCCAGGAGAAGCAAGAACGAGAAGAAGAAGAACGTAAAAGAAGAATACAACTTTATGTTTTTATATCGAGATGCATAGCATATCCGTTCAACGCAAAACAGCCTACCGATATGACTAGGCGACAAACCAAAATAACTAAACATCAGTTAGAAAGTATTATTAATAGGTTTCAAGTGAGTAATATAATTGAAGATATGTAATAAGCTAGTTAAATGGTTATATTGCAAAAAATTTCACAAAACGTGGGTTATGTTTTACTTTGAACTTTGAAAACATGCGAAATTTAAGAAAAAACAAATTATAGTGGTAGTGCGTTCACAGTCAACATTATCATCAGTCATCATGCCTTTTGGTGCATTATCATGACCACTTCAAAATTTAATCTTCTCTATAATTCACGCAACGAGCACTGTTTTTCTTAAAGATTCAAACCTCCATTCAAACTTTTTGTTTTAAATAGTATAAAGTCTAGTCTTTGTTTAAGTGGTAATAAAACTTTATTGTTTAATCAATGTTATTTTGTTGCAGAGTTTCTTAAAAGGGGAAACGCAAATAATGGCCGACGAAGCCTTTCAGAACGCTGTACAGAATTATTACGATGTTTTTTTGAAATCTGAAAGGGTCGTCAAAATGGTCCAATCTGGTGCTTGTTCGCAATATGATTTTAGAGAAGTTTTTAGGAATAATATAGAAAAACGTGTTAGGTAAGTGAAAATATTCTCCGTTACAGAATAAAAATGTTTTTTCCTACGATCACATAGGAAAGTGACATATATCGCACTGTCTAGTTCTATGGAAAGTGGCCTTTATTCATACGCGTACGGATAAAAAACTTATCCGTACGTGTACGGATAAAAAAGCTGTCAAATGAATTTTTATTTAGATCGATCACTGGCAAGCTGTCAAATATATAATTGTTAATTGGATTTACCTATGTAATATCTAAATTTGAAGCGATCTATTTTAAAAGTGAAATTTTTGTCATTTTCTTGATTAAAAAAAATTTAGGGAGCGGGTGAGGAACGAACCCGCGTACTCTTCGTCAGAAGTCCGATGTTGTACCAACTAATCCAAATCACCTGTTATAATAGTAGGAAAATGTAATCATCTTGAAAGGTATTCATGATAAGTATGTATGAAGTATGATGAACAATAATAATTTCAATTTCTATAATTATCCAACCAATTAATAATTGTAATAACCTTCCTATATTATACTAATACTTGAATTCTTGTCACTATTGATAGTTATTTTTAATTTTGAAATCAATTATGTTGACTTTAATTGTAACACTTTGTGTATTAATATGTCAGATGTTGATTACACATTATTTGGTGAAATTATCACGTGATCGTAGGAAAAATACTGTACATTACTCGTGCGAAAGTGATTTTTCACACTCTTGTGATTGTCGCACTCGGCTCTTGCCTCGTGCTACAATATTTCCCACTCGTGTGAAAAATGTCACTTTCCGCACACGTTATGTAATATACTATATTTTAATATACATGCAGTGCGGAAAGAAAAAATGGAAAAAATCCTGAAACGCGTCAATTTTAGATTATAAATTGATATCTTGCAATGAAAAAATGTTATCCCTATGTTTATTTCAGACATAAGGGTCAATTCTATAAGCAGTGGTTAAGAATTAACGGTACACCGTTATATTTGACAAAGTTTCCGTTATTAGAGGAGTTTTAATCTATACTTAGTCAGATTATGATTCAAATTTCAACATGTATGATATACAATGAAGAGTTTTCCGTTAATACTTAAAGCTTTTCATGCATATAGACTAGCAAAAATGGGTTAGCAGATTGTCTTATTTTTAACTGTGTGTTAAAATTTAACATTTGCTTAGAGAATTGCTCCTATTTACAACTAGCAATGTAAAAAATTATCTAATTTTAATCATAATAATGATCGATTTATCCTATTTGCTGTATCTTTGGTGAGATATTCTTTTACAATTTTGTGTTTTATCGAGGTGAAAAATCCATGAGTTTTCTTTCCGCAGTTCTGATCTCTATTTGCTCCATCAAACGGCGCATAACGATCAAATAATATCCTTTATTTACTGTCTCGCATTCTGGCGAGAATTCCGAGTGCACAATAGCGCAATAATCGGAACATCACTTTCAGTTTTGATCGACATTGACGTGCTTTCTTCGGTTCCGTTTCAGTTTGAAGGCGCCATTCCAAAGCTTATTGATTGGCTTGCATGACAAAGTCGTAAACCCACGTTTCATCACCAGATACAATGAGTTTTATGAATGTGGGGGTTGGAATCGACTCGAAATATTCGGCATTAGTCGAGCAGCAACGGGTTTCATGCTCAAAATGGTACGAATTGCTCGTGAGGCACATACATATAAGCGAATACTTCACTCAGACTCACACGACGGTTTTCAGTCGCCAATTCATTTATTTTAGCGCTATTAAGTCCAGTTAAAGACGTTGATGGTTGACCAGACCGAGGAAAATCTCCCACGACGTATCGATCGCCTTTGAATGAACTGTACGACGGATATACACTTGTTTTGATAAAGTTGATTCATCGTAAGCCCCATGTATTTGCAATGTGAAATAAAAGATATTTTCTTTGTTCGTCAAGATCCGTTATATTTGTATATTCGCCTCTGCTCCCAATTTAATTTGACTTGAATTAAATTCAAGAAAGAATTTTAATTATCCAGCTTCATCTCTCTAGTTTTAGTACTTGAAAAATATAAAGTTACGATTAAAACGTTTTCCCTGTGAATAATTATATTTTAATTTAAATGTGGTTAATAATTAGATTGTTAAAGTGAGATCAAATATGAGAAAACCCAAAGCTATTTTCTTCTTTTTTGTTTATTAATTAACTTCAATTACGTTGAAAACATTTTAAGCCGCTTGAAATATTGTTATAGAAAAAAATATGAAAAATCCCATGATCGAGTATAAAATCCTGATGATAGTAAATTATTTTATTGTAGTCGGTCCTTGATAAGGCTGCTTTTGCAATTTTTGTCGGACCCAATTTTTTACGCTCTTAATAATAATTTTCAGTGGCTCGAGTTAGGTTTGGTGTGAAATGGCAGTTGTTAACCAGATTAACAAGTGACAAGAAGGTAAAACCGTTTGAAAAATAATGGAGAAAAGGAATAATATTTTATTTTCGACCTAAGAACGCTACCGCTGCGACTGATTGCCACTGGAATCTAATTTTACGAGAGACAGATTTTATTACACAATTTCCATTTTAGCTCAAACTACGGAGGATATTTTTATGTCTCGAAGGAAAACGGCAGGATGCGGGGTAGAAGCAATCGAATCATGTTTATTAAAACCATAAAGAAAAGCTGAGTTATGTAATTCCACGTAAAGTTATGTTCGGATTGTTGTGGAAACCAAATCCGCCATGTGATGTTGACGGTTTACCTTTAAGCACTTCCGCGTTTTAGATATCTTCCGATAAATTTAAATTTTTCGTATTTGGAGTCATCATCAGAGTCTTTATATGACAGACGATTATACAAAAATAATAGAAAACTGCTAAGCTAGAAAAAAAATTCGCATTAATATTGACTTTTATGTTGAAATTTTCACATTTTCTATATAGACTTATTCTGGTAAATTTTTCGTTGTGCGTAGATGATGATAAGAGGAGAATTTTCTGTCAACGTTTGACATTATGAAATTTTGTGATTAGATTTTTATATATTTTAAAATGAATTCTATAAAAATAGTGTAACAGAAATAAAGACGCAAATGATAAAATATAAAAATTGGAAAGAATGTTATGCCTCAAATTTAGCTAAAATCACCGGAAATATGAATTTATGTATTTTGTTAGTATATGAACACAAAATTTTGGATATTATATTATATAATTTTTTTAACCTCCCGTAAATGTAAGAAGTATAAATGAGTTCTATATCTGTAGAGTAGGGAGGGTGAGTGTAGACCCATTGTACATCCTCCCGAGGAGTTGTCCTCCTAGGTCATCGTCCATCCTGTCCTTCTCAGGAAGGTAGAGAGGTCATTAGGAGACATCTCCTTTATATCGGTAGGTGTAGGCCAAGACTCACCGAACACACACTCTCTTATTGACGATAACTCCGGACACTGGCATAAGACATGCCTGACAGTTTCATCTTCCTGTTCACACATCCTGCATAGAGGTGTGTCCACTAGCCCCATAGTATGCAGGTGTTTCCTTAGTTGACAGTGGCCAGTCAGAAATCCTACTGTTAAACGTAGGTTTTTCCAGGTCATTCCCAAATATTTCTTCGGCGCCAGCTTCCCAGGGTGATCCTGGCAAGACTGCTTCCTTTGATTCCATCCCATCTCTTAAGGGATTGAGCATGGGTGTAAAGTTTGGCTAGTTCCACAATTGTCGAAGTCGTTAGGCCGTAGGTGTTACTGGGCCCTAAAATTTTTAGTCCAGCCGCTTCCCTGGCTAAGGAATCGGCAATGCGATTACCTTTACTCCTGTCGTGCCCTTTAACCCACCTCGGGATAATATTGTTATTTGCCGAGGTGTTCGCCAAATCTTGGTGGCACTCTAGTACTAGCCCCGATATAATACGTTGTCTGTTCAAGGCTAATAGGGCTTGTCTACTATCAGTGCAGATTGTTATGTTTTTGCCAGAAATTCCTTTTCTGGTTAGTTCTTTTGCGGCAATTGAGATACCAGCCAGTTCTGTTTGAACAACGCTGGTATTGTTTTCCATTCCCCACTTAATCCTTAGGCTTGGTGTATAAAGTATAAATGAGTTACGATAGAAGCCAAATTCTAGGCAATAATTTCTAATTTTATATTCTCTTTCAGATCTTTACCCGAAATGGAAGGATTAAGCAAAGAGACTGTGTTCACATCCTGGATGGCTAAATTTGACTGCATACTTAAAGGTAAATAATATTCTGATATCTGAAACTTAAGTAATATCAAACCTATTATGTATTGTTTTTGTTTTCGTTCGTTTAATTTGTCTCAAAGCTTGATTAAGATTTAAATCTAAAGATAATTATTCTCACGTTTATGGTTATGTTAAGTCGACAGTGGGTTTTCAAAGGAAAGATCTATAACCAACTCATTGTACGCCTATGATGGATGGATGCTGCCTATGCTCACATGTGCGGCTCTGGTCTGGTGGCCGAGGGTAACCTTGGTCACGGCTAAATCACAACTGACACGCCTTCAAAAGGTGGTCAGTCTGGGGGCAACTGACTGCATGATGACTACACCAACTGCTGCGATGGAAGTGATCCTTGGTCTTCGGTCTCTTCACCATGTGATCGAGGCTGAGGCGGGGAGTGCTTTCCTGCGCTTGAAGCGTCTGGGATACGTGCGAAGAGGGGAAGAGTGCAGACACGTCAAGAAGCTCCGGCTCCTGGAAGATATTCCAGTTCTGGCTCGAGCGGCTGACGAATGCTTGCGTAAGTACTACTTCGCAACCTCATACAGGGCTATGATGCGGAACAGAGAATCCTGGGATAAAGAGACGAATACACAGCCTCATGGGACTATCTGGTTCACAGATGGCTCATGCTCTGATGACAGAACAGGGGCTGGAATTTACTCTAGGAATCCAAGGACACAAATCTGTATACCATTGGGTGATGGTGTATCTGCATATCAGGCCGAGATATACGCTATCTTGGAATGTGCGCAGATAAACCTAGACAGAGGTTATGTGGATCGACGCATAACCATATACACCGACAGTCAGGCAGCAATTAAAGCCCTGAGTGGATATACCATCAACTCAGGACTTGCTGACGAATGTCGAGAACGACTTGCTGATCTTGCAAGTCGGAACGCAGTGCGGCTAGAATGGATTCAGGCACACTCTGGTTTTGAAGGCAACGAACTGGCTGCGGAGAGGCGACAGCTTCTTTCTGCGGCCCGGGCCCGACCCTCGGCCTAACAAAATAAACAATACGCAAGGATACGAGGAAGTGGCTGAGGAACCAGCACCTCGCTCATTGGAATGCTCTGCAGGGTCCAAGATAATCCAAACTTCTACTGAAGGGATGGACTGATGGACACGCTGGGGCAGCTATTGAACTACCAAGGAGTAGGTTGAGGAAGATAGCAGGGCTCCTAACAGGGCACTGCTGTGTGAGGAAGCACCTCTACAACCTAGGAGTAGAGGAAAGTTCCCTATTTAGGGGTTGCGGCATGACTGACGAAACGTCAGTCCATATTCTCTTAGAGTGTCCACACTGGGCTGTATTACGCAGGAGAATCTTCGGAGTCCCTGTCATGGCCCCTGGAGACATAAGCAGGCATCCACTGAAAAAGATTGTGGCCTTTATTGAAGGGCTCGGCTTCATGGATGTCTAGGTAGCAGGAATGGCACAATAGGCCCGCCAGTGGCCTCAGTGCGGGAACCATGACTTTAGTTTGGCTAGGTCAAGACTCGCCTGCACATTCTGTAGTAGTGGTAGTATGATGGATGGAAATTTTACAAATGAATTAACCCCTATTTAAAAATTCCATTGTACGCCTGTGGTGAATAAAAAAGACAGCCTTTTCAAACGGCCATTTACTTTGGACAATACTCTTATAAAATTTGGTTTGATTTGCTAGTTTATATAGCTCCATTCCTTTGTCGATATCGTCTTTTGTCATTTTATGAATCAGTGAAATTTTATACGTACATTTTTCTATTTATTGGAAATTGATGATTTCCTACTGTTGAATTTATTCGATAGCTTCCGTGCTCTCACACGAGGATTTTCAATAGTCGGGGATGTCAGATTTATTCACAGTTTGCCGTATTTTTAGCATATTTATGTCCAAATGACGATAAGTTAAATGTACTCTATTACTGCACACAATAAATAAGTTTTGGTACTTTATAGGTCTATTTGTATGAATGAGAGAGTATTAAAATGATAAGGAATTCGTAATCCATAGGCGTATCACTTATTTTAGTAGATAGTTGAAATATTTTTTGAAGTTATACCTAATCAGAAGATGAAGTGTCGCTGCCAATATTTACAAGTGGTTCGATCATTTCATTAGAAGACTCCGTTTCACATAAGAAGAACCCACTAGAGTCTAGAAGTTGCAGTCGTATGCGCGAAGAAGCTGCACTTAACAATATCTGACCAATATTGATGTTCAGATATTGTTATGTGCAGCTTCTTCGCGCTTACGACCGCAACTTCTAGACATCTAGTGGGTTCTTCTTATGTGAAACGGAGTCTAATATTGTCCAACTTCCACATTGTCTCTTCTTCTTTAATAGTATGATTTACTGCCTTTTCCGTATTCGTTGATCATGTTTCATCTAAATAAAATGTATTTCTTCTTTGGTTTCAAATTGCAAACCTTTTTTGGTGAGTACTTATTTAAAATAATCTGCTATGTAATCTTCAACTCACAGGGCTTTTGGTCTGTCCAAACCTTCTTCTATTGTTCTGTACAGCCTAAGGTTATAGAAGACTGAAAACTTGTATTAGGTACGTTTATAAAAATTTCTGGAAATATTTAGATTAGATTATTCCGTAATAATGTTTAAAATGACCGTACCAAGTTTTGCATTAGAAATTACGTTTTATTACTTTCTGGTACATAAAAATAGACTATAGAAAAATTTATAATACATCTCAAAGCAAATATGTGTATGTTTTGTAATCACAAACAGAGAATTAAACCTGCGGAAATATAATACCCAAGTAGCTTTCGTAAAAGCGCAATAAGTGTATAAAAGGCAATACATTCTCAAATATAACGAAAATTGGGTTTAAATAGAACATGCTGGTGAATTCTCACACAATATATTTAACAAGAAAAAGCTTTCGTGGAATACAACCTGTACAATAGAAAAACTATTTCAAAGTATTCTGTGCTACATCGTACCTGACATTCTTAAATAGTAATTTTTCTAATGTATGCTTTATTCAAATATTTGAATGAACTTAAAATTGATTAAGGAATTCATTAATTTCTTAAATGTGGTTAGAATCCAATAATAGTATATTATACACCAAGGTGGTGAAGACTATTATTATTGACCGAGTACCACGATTATTTCGCGAGGAGCTTTGCCCCGAGCGGAATAAGGGGTGAGATTTATAAATGTCTTCAACACCATGGTGTATATACAATTTTTTCCACTACTAGCCAAGTTTAAGGCAAAAATTAAAAATAATTCACAAACGCACCACGAGAAGCGTTTACTCCGTCGTCTGACTGACAAGTACACTGTCAGTTTTCGCTTTATTATGAACGTACTCGTTATGTCATCAGTCATTTGTGGTTGGAGCGCGAATTTTAAACTAATGGCATTTTTATTCAAATAATTTTATCTATATAGGTAATTTCAAGCAGCAAATATTTTAAAGACAATCTCCTGGGTATACAAAATTATGTTTTGGGTATACAAAATTATGCACAAGTTTTTGTTGAACTACTTTTCCTGAATTCTCAAAATAGGTATTTGAATTTGTCCATTATTGAGAAAATTATTAACCACTAATAAAGAAATTCAACTTCTCAGTTGGCTAGAAGAAGCAATAATTGTCAACTTCACAGCTAGTAGTGGAAAAAAGGTCAGAAACTACTTAGTCCATTGAAAAGTTACATTGGACCTTGCGTTTGTCAAAGGACGCAATTTTTTTGTTGGGACGTGTGTGGGGGCTCGCTAGAAGCTTAACTTCAAGTTTGTGGGGTTGCCACCCTTGTCCCGCGGCCGCCATATTGGAAAAAGGGGTGTTATCGCCTTTTTTCCTATATCTCCTAAACTGTCCATCTGACAAAAAATTTGTTGAGACACGATATGTAGCAAATCGCTTTGTCTACATTTGTTTATTTAACTTTTTGCAGTACGATTACAAATAACGAAGTTATTAACAAAAATATGCGTAAATTTTGCCAAAAATTTTCTTTTTTGTTACATAATTTTTTTTTTATTTTACCACGAAATTACCTTAAACCAATATTGTAGGAAATTCGTCAACGAAAAATTTGACCTACAATTTTTTTACTTTCCATGCATTTGGGGGGGTTTTGGAGCGCTCCAAAGTCGACTACCGTTAACAATCTGGTGACAATGAAACGTCAGCCTTACTTTTACATTTAATTATTACATTTAATTTTTATTTTTTATTATTTTTACACTTTTACATTATTTTTACATTTAATTATTTTTTTATTTTATACATCGTTTTTAATATTCTTTGTAACATTGTTATATTATTACTTGGTTCTAACTGACCCTTTTCCTCACCACCTATAAGGTAGAGTCTATTGGTGCGTTTTGTTATGTGGTATCCCCAGTAGGCCTAATCCACGCGGAACTGTAAGGTGAGATAGTCTTCGAGATAATTATATATTCCAACAATTACTTTCCAGCTATTCTTTTTTTGGATGGCCCAGGCTGTGGTTCAGGATCTACTTCAGTGGCAAAAGTGAAGGCTTGAGAAATGATAGGAGTTCAAATCGGAGTCATCGTTGGTAATTCATCTTCGAATTCATTTTCTTCCATTAATTTCGATAACTCCATGACGTTGCCACAGGTTTCTCCAGAACAATTGAGGAACACTGGAACGCTTTCACAATTTCCTTTGCATCTGCAGAAAATTAATTTCATTAGATCGGAGGGTGCTGGAGGCTTCAAAGTTTGGATCGGTATCCAAACGTTCCCACGCTTTTTCCAGACCCAATCTTCAGGATGGCAGTGTTTTCCGAGCCACGACTGCACCTGGTGATACACTCGGAGACTGTGGAAACGAGCTGCATCTTGTGTTGGAGGAAGCGATGAAAAACTAAATGTGTTTTTGATAACTGTCTTGGCAAATCGTTTATATCTCATGCTGTCCAGTGAATCATCTTTATTACCGCTGTATAAAGCTACGAAAAAACGTTCACCAACGAGAGTGAGCAAAGATGGATAAACTTTTTCACTCCATAATTTTTATGAATTTCCATTTCCCCATATTATAGGCTGCTAATGTTGTGTCATATCCTGAGAAAGCATGAAGAAAAAGCAAATGCTCAGCTATAACGTTTCCATATATAAAACTTGAAGGGCTATATAACTGGTCAGATGTACGTCCTTTTGAAGGTTTTAAAAAGAAAATGTTGGACTGTTTTCTTCCAAATGCCGTGAGCAAGACAAGAATGTCAATGTCCTCTGCTACAATAGTCACGGTATAATAGGATTGGGATGCAGCAAGTGCAGAACAAACGATGACTGTATCTGCATCCGATTCAGCTTGGTCGACTCCAAAACCCACCTGATAGAGTAGTTTTTACAAGGTCTATGAAGTTTGTTTTGTTTTTTTCATTGCCAAGAAATTTTTCTTGGGATATCGCTGGTACGGTGCTCTTATCAAACTTAATTTCGGTTGATTGATACTTTTTTGTGCGACGCAAGTGTTCCCACGTCTTTGTTCCTGCGATATCAGGGTTTTCCGAGTAGCCATCAAATATTATACTTGCAGATAATCCATAGTGTGCTTGTACGTACCGAACATACTTCTCAACGAAAAAGGAAATTTTTGGCAAAAGTTATTTGTAATCGTACTGCAAAAAGTTAAGTGAACAAATTTGTAGACAAAGCGATTTGCTACAAATCGTGTCTCCACAAATTTTCTGTCAGATGAACAGTTTAGGAGATATAGGAAAAAAGGCGTTTACACCCCTTTTTCCAATATGGCGGCCGCGGGACAAGGGTGGCAACCCCACAAACTTGGAGTTAAGCTTCTAGCGAGCCCCCCCACACGTTCCAACAATAAAATTGCGTCCTCTTACAAACGCAAGGTTAGGCCTAAAAAATGTAACATTTTAATGGACTAACTAGTTTTTGAAACCTAGAAACTATAAGTAGAAGAAAAATGACACCACAGATCTTTTACGTTTCATACAATGTCACCCCAGTATATATAGGTACATACATATCAAATGTCTTAGGTTGTCAAATAAGTAGCTCATAAACGTAGGCTCTAGTGACATTTGACGACATCAAACTCCAGCCAGTTTTACGCGAAGAGCTAAACGTCTTTCGAATACTTGTATATCATTATATCAGTATTAGTATATCATACTTGTATATCATTATCCTGAGGTGGGTTAAAGGGCACGACAGGAGTAAAGGAAATCGCATTGCTGATTCTTTAGCCAGGGAAGCCGCTGGACTGAAAATTCTAGGACCCAGTGACACCTACGGCCTAACGACTTCGACAATTGCGGAACTAACCAAACGTTACACCCATGCTGAATCCCTTGAGAGATGGGATGGAATCAAAGGATGCAGTTTTGCCAGG
>CAJUYG010000041.1:581792-606701 GCA_910591675.1 Galerucella calmariensis | reverse complement strand
CTATTGAATGTACTATACATACTTAACGGTAGATAATTTTACCTTGATTCCACAGCCTTCTTGATCTTGTTCATTTTCAACTTTAATTACACATTCGGAAAATTCAATATTACCAATATGAATGATGGAGGCAACAATTTTAAACATATCATCTTGTTCCTTTTCCGAAAATCCCAACAAATTCAAAGCTTTAACGGTTTCTTCAAATTCACCCAAATCGTCGACACCTTCAACGGTGGGACTTTTTCCTTGATTTAAATAATGAAATTTGCTTTGGTTGTCTGAAAAATAGAAAAAAATACCAACGAATATATTTTGATAACAAACAATAATTGAGTTTTACAATGAGCTTTTACTTTTAATTTCACATCAGATGTAGGTCTCGTCAATGTAAAAAGAAGAGAAAACAATCACTTTTTATTTCAAAGGAACATAATTTTTCGGTATAAAAATTACTTTCCCATGTTTCAATTGTAACTATGTGGGAAAATGTACCATGTCTATCATTGAAAAATTACATAAATAGCTTATTAGAACGTTAACTCTTTATTCAAAATTAATGTCTATTCGGTCCAAAAATTTGGTTATTAACTTTACCGCGAAATGTCAAATATTCAAATTTCTGTATATATGAACAGAGAGGCTTCCGGCTGGCTGTTTATCATTGCGTTTGAAGCAACAAGGTAGTAGTGATGTGGTTTGGATTCTTTTAAATCTACTAGGATTACTGCATAATTCCTGGGTCACACAATTCCTGAGCTATAACAGCTCCTGTGTTAGACAGTTCCTGATAAAGACAAGTATCCTGCATATCCGTTCCTGTGCCAGATCAGGTCAAAGATTACAGAATAAAAATATAAGATGTTTCACTCTTTCGAATTTATCGCGTAAATCACCGATCCGCTGGTGACTGTCTGGTGACTTGGATGGTACAGTACGTGGCTACGTCCTCACATGCATTTAATTTGGCATATTATACGGGACGTCGCCCGTCGAGCGCTGTTATTTTAGAACGGTGTTTATTGGTTGTTCGTGTTTTATATTTATGTTGTATAGATTTTTTAATAGTATATTACGTAACGTTTGTGGTAAGAAGCATTTTACGCACAAATGGAAAAGTTAATTCCGTGAGTGCGTAAAATGCATTACAACACGAGTTACGTACTATACTTTACCTACGACCTACTTGTACTTGTATTTTTTATAAGAAGCATAAGAAATAACAGTTACATAATTAGAGGTGCTTGGTAAACTCCATCTCTATTACTCTATTACCAATGAAAGAAGCACATTAAAGAACTAACGTTTAATCATTATTAATATATTGTTGATAATCGAAAGTCCATTTTTCAATTATAATCAATACATATACTTAGCCCTTTGGGCTTTTCATAGTTAAACATGGCCGTATTGAATGTTTTCAAATAGTAATTTTGAATAAAATGATGACGTCTATTGACAGTTGCTAAGATGTTGCTAGGGAAGCCGTGCGATTTACTTTACAACTGTGCGTTTTTTTTACAGTGCGTAATAGACGTTATTACATTAATACCGACTGTGTGTTATTGACTGATTACAGGGGGGGTCGTAGGTAAATTTATTAATTAATTGTTGAAATGAGCAAAAAGTCATATTAATATTTTTCTCTTTAATAGCAAAGCTTAAACACTAAATATTTTGTAATATTTGCTAATACAAAATTACGGAATTTTCATAATAAGGATATTATATAAACAAGTACATTAAGCAAGAAAACACAAAAATTCAATTCTATAGCTAACCAAAGGGGAATTGGTCAGTTCCGTTTGAACGAATTTACTAAATTTTCAATTCATAATCCTTGTAATCAATTTCCTTTCAAATATTATGCAAGTCTCTATACCAGAGTCCGTATATATTTTACTCTCAAATGTATATATTGAAAGATTTGAAAGACAATAGATTAAATTTAACATATAAACCAAACTCCAAACTTAGTATTTCACAACATTTATAAAAATTTTTAATAAAGGTATCCTGCAGCTGCTTCCCTTTTTACTGTTTTAACCTTGTCAATCCAAAAAATACGCGTTATTTAAAGATCAAAATTTAAGATTTAGTGGCCCTTTTATTCTGGTGGCTGATGAGTATATTTAATTGAATTTGTGATAAATATCTGCTAGAGCTAGATTATCAATAAGTACCTATCACAAAATTAGTAAGATGCTGGATAAAAACTGTGAATTGATTCATTTTAAAAATTCAAGTTTATTTTTACTTACCTTTTCAAAGTCATATCCCGAACATTTTTCGAAATAATTAACATTTAAAAATAAACCTTTGTGATAAAGAATCCTATTAATTTAAATATATTTCTCTAATTACCCCTATATAGCTTAAAATAAAATAAGCTTTTCGAACTTCTCTGGTATCTACCGGTCTCGTTATTGACAACAAAAGCGAGTCGTAAACATAATTGATGAGAGTGGCGTCCGTTTGGGACAGCAACTTGAATCAAACCGCCCTGGAGTGAAACATCTTATATTTTCATTCTGTAATCTTTGATCAGGTTCTAGGTACACCATCCGAGAGATAACCAAGCTCTTGGGCTATACCATTTCTGATAAAGACGGTTCCTCAAACGTAATATATCATATCTTAATATGTACATACATATTTTTAACTGTAGGTAACAGTGAATTATATTTACATTAGATTTAAGCTTTTTGGAATGTACTCATTCGACATTTCCGATTAACTTTCTTTCTGCCAACCACTGTACTATAGACCTCGCCCCAAGCGTGAGCTGGCACGTAGATGTAACAAACTGAAGTTGGAGTATACTATATCATTGTCGTCTTCTCTTGATACTAAACTTGGACAAGTTAGTTTTAAACTTGAGTAAATTTAATACTAGTTGTACTTACCTAATTGTAAATGAGGTAACTTTTTTGCAGCTGCACAAAGTTGGTAAAATATATGATAATTTCGTTCATCTGGAGCTTGGAAAACTACTCTACTTTTTTCCAGTAAATAAGTTCGCATAGAGGCCCCACTTATGTGAAATTGTTTACTAAATTGAAGTTCTATAAATTTTCCAAATCTTGAACTATTGTCATTTCTCGTTGTTTTAGCATTGCCAATCGCCTGAAACCAAAAATATTGTGAATTATCGAGAAATCGGATATACTATGTATAATTGGGACATTCGCTGAGAGCTCAGGCAATTGGCTGAAACATTGTGAATAATGTTCCACAAAATATGTTTTTTTCAAGGAAATACAAAATAGATCTCCTTAGAAGTCTTCTTCCTCTGTTTCTATATCATGTGGTTTTAAGGAAAGGCTTCCGTTTCCTACGGCACTGAATCTTGTACCTGCTAGACGTAGTGGTTTCGATTAGCCTAGTCTACTATTGCTCTATTTGGGCTTTAGGTTAGGTTAGGTTTGTGGTGAGTGGGTCTGCGACTGGTAAGAGTCTATTGTGGCTCACACCTATTCAGATTTCACCAAAAATAATTCAGCTTCTTAACAAAACCGATTAGTTTATTTGGTGAATGATAATTCAGGTCCAAGTGCGAGAGAGAGACACTGCTAAACATCAGATACCTGATTAGAGCCTTGGCGAGGCAAGCACAAATTATATGCTCTGCTGTTTCATCATCTTCCAGACAGACGGCAAGTCGGATCTTCCGACAGTCCAAGTTTTAGCATATGATGATTCATATGACAGTGGCCTGTTAAAAGGCCTGTTAGACAACGTAGGTCATGCCTGCTATAGTCTAACATTTGTTTGGAGACATTGTTCGAAGGATGTCTAAAAACCTTTGAATGAACCAATCCTGGTAAATTATGCCAGTCTAAAGCTCCATGTAACGTCTATGTCGAAAACGTATGGTTACGTAGCATCATCACTGAATGTAACGGTGTATTATCATAGTATGGGTGTGAAAAACAAAATCACTTACCTCCATTATGGGACTGCTTGCTAAAACTTTCTTTTCCACTTGTGTTTCTGTTGTACTACCACCAACTGTTGCAAAATATCTCATTGTATATTTAGCGGACACCGTTTTTCCGGCACCACTTTCTCCGGAAACAATGATGCTTTGATCCCTTTGCTCCCTCTCCAACTTAGTAAAGGCTTCTTCGGCAACTGCGAAAACATGAGGATCAAGATTTCCCAAACTTTGACCTCTATATGTTTGAATGGTATCGATATCTACAAAAATAAAAGTGATTAGTCATTGAGAATATACGAAAATTACAATATTTTAATATATGTTGAAGGTAATATGTTGATACTATCATAACGCCTCACAAAGACCGTTCACTCAGAAGCAACAACTACTTCCCTGGCTATATGCCACGAAGGACATTGTTGAACGGGGTTGGTTTCATTTTGGGTGTGCCTTATGTCACTTTGGTTACGTTTTATGTCACTGTTCCCACAACTTTTGGTAATTTTGGGAATTATAACCAAAATGCAAAATCCTAGGAAAACGTTATTATTCACTTACCGTATATTGGTAACTCGGTGTATGGGTTAATTGCAACCAGCACAATCCCACAATATGTATAAATATAATTTTTCTGGCAAAATCTGTATTGCAAATTATGTAAAACGGCGGGTTCGTGAAGATATGAAAGTGTCGTCAAATCGTTTTCTCCCAGCAATATACGTGGGTTCATCAGAAAAGGGAGATCCTTCTCAGACTTGATTGTTAAATTTTTCGTTTCATTTGATGCTGTAAGTACATTTACAGATGCCTTCGATGGTGAATAATCTTCAAGTAATTCCGCAGCTTCCCATACTTTTTCGGTGTGTGGGATCCATACTTGTGCTCCCTGAAAATAAGAATATATCTTCTTAATCTTAATATATTATATAAATTACATGTCACGTGTTTGTCCACGATGTACTCCTAAACTACTAAACCGATTTTAATCAAATTTGCACAACGTGTGCAGTTTGATCCAACTTGAAAGATAGGATAGCTTACATCTCAATTTATGATCGCAATATTATTTTATTGCAAATTATTTGTCTTTATCTGCTAGCTCCAAACGATTCTATCTAACAGATGGCGACATCTGTTGACTGGATTGAGTAAGTATTCAATAGATGGCGCGCTATGTCAAACTTCCAAACATTTCATATAAGCTACAAATTGATAGCATAACCACCACATGTTGCTGAGACTTCCAGATACAAAAGTTGTTACCAGGAGATCTGATGTCTTTTGAATCAATCGATACTGTTGTTAATGGAAATGATAGTGTAAATTTTTCAATTAAATTTTTGAATTCACTAGATATACCTGGAATGCCACCACATAATCTTCGATTGAAGATTGGTTCACCTATTAATCTCCTGCGTAATTTGAATCCACCTCAATTATACAACGGTACACGTTTGGTCATCAAAAAGATCACCGGAAATATTATCAAAGCAACCATTTTAACTGGAAATTTTAAAGGAAAAGTGGTCCTGGTGCCACGTATCCCAATGATACCGTCAGATTTTACCATACTTTTTAAAGGGTTACAGTTTCCAATTCGTTTAGCTTTTGCCATGTCTATAAATAAGTCTCAAGGCCAAACAATGTCCATTTGTGACAGCTATATGTTGCATGTTCACGTGTAGAAAAACACTCGAACCTATTTGTGTTAGCGAAAGACAGCTTAACCAAAAATATTGTGCACCGATTAGTGCTAAATTAAATTGGAATTAGAAGTATTTATAATTCAAAATAATAAATATTATTGATAGAAGATTTTAAACTATCCGCTCTACCTACCTCATTTATAAGTTTAACTGTCACAAGTTATTTACTAAAAACTTTGTAATATGAGTATAATTGTTACGAACCTGAATAAGAATAATAATGAATTTTAAATTTAATTATTTTGTATTGATTTTTGCTTTGCATCAACTGTACGAAAATTTTGATCAATTGTGTTCAAAGTCCTTCCCCTTCAAATTCCAAACCAGTAAATTTTTAAAACAGCTTAAACCGGAGTATTGTACTGTCCTTTACTAATCAAGGCTATAATACTAAAACCTTAAAAATATCAAATATTCAATTTTTCCTTTAATAATTTATTATTCCATTTGATAGACAAGTAATAATTTATGATAATCGTTTTCCTGCAAATTTACCAACGTATGGTGAGTTTGCGTTCGCCTCCAAAAAGAGATATCTTATCCTGAGCGTTGGATCTAAAATTAAACTGGATTTTTTTAATGCTGTTCATGTTATTAACAATTCAATTCCAATTATTTTTACTTGACATTGAAAAATTAATGTTATCTATAGTCCCTGCTAAGGAGGTAGATAATATCAATGAATCATCCACACATCTGATAATAAGTAGACAGATATTGTAACGAGTTATTTTTGTTGTTATAGATACAGGGTTAATTTTCAACACTTTAAATATATTATAACTCGTTACTTAAATTCAAACTCTCTTTTCTTTTATTAAATTGATTTTTATTTATTGTTAGGTATATTGTTGTTTTGTATATTTTTTTTAGTATAAGACCGGAGGTACGTAAATGAATTCTATCATGAAATTTAGTAGTTTCTAAAGTTAAAATTTTTTTTTCAATCGATAAGGACATTTGGTATATATACCATTTATTTAATTTCAAAATACGTCTGGTATATGACAAATTTTTTGTGGTATCTAAATTTTACTAGCGACAATGAGGATATAAATAGCAGGAGAATTGATTTTGGAGACAGAGACCGACCGCTGATTCACCTTTTACCTTTTACCTTTACCTTTACCGTTGACCGTTGCTAATTTTTGTACGTAAAGTGTGTGTCCCAAGTTTGTGTTATTCCGATCCGGTTACCGGCATATATTTTCAATTAAAGACAGTAATTCTTTTTTTAAAGTTGTGACAAAAGTGAACTACGATACCGAAACCGACGTAAGAAGGTAAACATATTTTTATCACCGTTTATTTGAAAATTTTCGTACCTCCGTAAAATAGAAAAGTTTGATATTTTCATGGAAATTTCCGTACCGGTTATTTTTTTTTGTTGTTAGAAAAGTTGTTTTGTTTGAGATTAGGATAAATAAATGTAACGTTGTTTTAGAAAATGTGTTTTTGATTTCAATTGCGAAGTTAATTGGTTTTAATTATTCGCCGGGTTTATATTAAGTTCACATTTTATTTTTTTCACAAGTCGTTAATATACAATTAAGATTTATACGAATTGGTGCATCTTAATTATATTCAGGATCTTTTGTTTCTACACTGTGTGTCAAAATTAGTGGTACCTTTTATAGTTTTTTTGAGATTGCTGGTTTTATTTTAGATTCAAGGGATAATCAGATTTGGAAGTGGCCTGGCCATAATTTATTTGATTACCTGGCAGATTTAAATCGTTGATTTTCCAGTTCCGTGGTACCTTTCTGATATAATTTTTTTTCTAACAATAGTTTGCCGGTTTTCTTTAGATTCAAGGGATAATCAGATTTGGAAGTGGCCTAGCCATAATTTATTTGATTACCTGGCAGATTTAAATCGTTGTTTTCCAGTTCCGTGGTACCTTTCTGATATAATTTTTTTCTTAACAATAGTTTGCCGGTTTTCTTTAGATTCAAGGGATAATCAGATTTGGAAGTGGCCTAGCCATAATTTATCTGATTACCCGGCAGATTTAGACATTTTTAGCTCTCAGGTACAAATCTTTTACACCTTTTGTTTGTTTGTCGGAAAAATATTTTGCCGGTTAAATTTAGATTCAAGGGATAATCAAATCTAGAAGTGGCCTAGCCATAATTTATTTGATTACCCTGCAGATCTAATACGTTTACGTCTCGTGTGTCGAGAGTAGTTTTCCGTGGTTGTGATAACCTTACCGGCTCTGACCGTGCGTTCTTTCTCCCGTTTTTTTTTTACTCGCTCCTGTAAAATTATTCATAACAGACCACAAGGTAGTAATAAACAAAGTTCCTGATTTCTCCGCTATTTACCGTAACTTATTTTAATATAAAAATCGATATTCAATTGAGTCGTATTAAAGATTTGATAAAGAATTGGTTGAAATAACTCAACAAGACCCCTGGAATTTTCCGTAACCTCCATCTGAGGCTATCTGGAACTCTTGACGCTAATGGTCAAGGGGCCGTGGAGCAAACCACGTTAAAAATCTGGCGCCCGAGTATTCCGTCGAAAGATTTTTAGTCAAGGGTGTCCATAGTGACGTGTTCGTGTGGCAGGAGCCACGTGTACGAGGTAAAACGCGTTACAATATTTATTATACCGAATTTGAATGATTGGACCATGATTAGACTACCACTGAAGGTTGCGAACAAAAATGTGGAAGGAAAAATTGCTGTGGTCGTCTGCCAAACAGGGTTCAAATACATTGGTGGCACGAGTGCTCGAGTGCACTAGTTGCGCGAGCGTGCATACGCGTGTCTAAGCGAACAAATTAGAAGAATTCACATAGATCATATGGGTGCACGAGGAGTGCATGCATGGATAAACTGTCTTGTCTTGTTCGTGAAAAAATGCTCCTCTGGAGCAACAAGTCCTGAAGTTTGATTTCTTCGTTATGCAAGGCGCAATTTTCACCAAAATGTCATTAAAAATTCTATCGTTCAAAGCTTAAAAATTCCATTCTCTAACACTAACCCTTCTACATCCGATGAAGATGAAGAATCACACTTTTTTTGAAATATCATCCACAGCTCTCCCATATAATTTGGTGTAAAATTTATTAGGATAATGAGCCGTGCAGCCCCTTTTGAAGGCAGCTTCAAATTTGTTTTAAAACTTTCAGAGATTTTTTTTCAGCTCACGTTAACCCAAAAACTTCTTGTTACGCCACTGTGGCATGGCACACTTTATGCATATCAATGTAAGTGCCAAATTTTGACCTTTGAATTGTATTTACAAATTTTCTATGGTTATTTATAAAATATAAGATTTAAAAATGTTTAAATTGCAGCATAAATATAAATATTTGTATTAAGAAAGATTTATTACTATCAATATGTGTAATGACTCACTTTATTCAAGTGTGTAATAAAATATAAAGTACTAAAGGTAATTTGAAACTTTTTGTTTGTTTGAAGGTTACACAAAAACCACATTTGACATGAAATGCAATCAGTAATTGAAAAAAAAATATGTATGTATGCCAGAATTTCAATATTTGTATCATTTATAATGTACTAGAATACATGTATATTGAATATACATACAGGATGTTTCGTTATTTTTATTTCAAGACGAAAAGTTCAAACATGTGATACATTATATCTGGTTAATGGGATTCAGGGTGTTTATTTTTTTTACAAAAAGGGGAGTGAAAATGATCATAATCCCTTGCTTCAAAAATATTGTAAAAAAAATTAGTTAGGTATATGCGAAATATCATTTTGAATAATTTAATGTAGTAAGACTCATTTAGGCTGTAAGCTTAATGTATATAGATTTAATGTATATAGATTTAATAAATAAATATTTTGTTATTATGTACAGGTTAATGAGAATTAAAAATGTGTGTTGTTTTCTAATTTATCTAAATTATGTGTCTCAAAATTGTTAATTAATTATAATAATTATTTTGAAACATCAAAGAAATTGCGTCGGGTTTTCGCTTCTTGTTAGTTGGTGTATTCTATGGTATAAGTAAATGGTAATATATAGACAATGGTAGTATACATAAGTATTCTATATTTTGGCGCACACTGTACTTAGACCCGCATAGTTCACCTAAACGGTGTCACCTAGTCAGTTAAGTTAAAAACCTGCACACGAACTAGCATAGTAAACTTTTTCACTTTCGGTATTCAATCTAAACCTGAATTTTCTGGTAGACCCGGCAACTCTGTAAACAAACTAGCTTCTTATCTTTTTAAACGCAACTCTATTACCGATGGTATCACTTGATGTGTTGTATGACCTTTCGTTTTTCGGTTTGATTTAGAATGTATTGTTTCGTAGCATTTTATAATCGTTTTGAAATAGTTTTTCCATTCATTATTGTTCTCACTTAATATTTTATATAATAGTTTCATATACCCAGAATTTTAATTTTATTATTGATATAGTTCAGATCACTTTTATGAAACTCTAAACTTGTCTTAACTAATAGTACATCATATACAATGCATTAGAAAGTCGTTCTCCGTTGTTATCCTGACAATCTTGTTCAGGATATTGGGACAAACTATCAGATCATTGCATTGTCATCGATCCTTGCTTAATCTAATGTTTTAAAATGGGTGTAAATCGAGTTCTAAGGTTCCATTACTGACATACAGATGAAATTAATAAAAACGTGTTAATTTCAATGTTCCTTTGTGTTTCAATACGATTTCTACATGGACCAAAAAATTCTGCAACTAAAATTGGACACAAACAATAAAATGACCAATTTTTCAAACCATGCTAGTAGAGTACTCCAGGTAGTCAAAGCAGGAGTAAGTCACCAATTTCAAATTATTTTATTCTATCAATAAAGATAATCATCGTTAACGGATGAAATAAAATAATTTCATTCGCTTAAAACTTCATTATATTTGAACTAATATTCAGTTCAAACTTGTGAATCGTTTGATGAAGCTACTGACTGATATATTCAGTCGTTAATATCTTACCAAAAAACACTGGAGCTTTCCTTTTCTTTGTGTAACTTTGTGTAACTCATTATTCCATCAATAATTTCAATCGAAAAACTAGCATTTGACAAAATAACGTTTTTTTTAAATTATTTATTGATAATTTGAAATTAACTAAAGCACTTTATTGAAAGAAAGAGTTTCCAAACATCAATGGCGTTCTAGACAACGTATAAGAAAAGCCACACAATTTACAGTACTTAACTGAAAAGGTTTCATTTAATTGAAATTTATTTACATTGGACTGAGAAAAAAACAGCTCTTACAATAATGATGAGTGTTCACAATTTTTACTGGAATTCGAGCATGCAACAACTTAGTATCACAGAGAAGGTAAGTGAAAGGTAAAATCCCAATATTTGTGTATATGTACCTACTGCTATAAATAAATTAATAAATTTTTTACAATTTTTTTCGTTATTCATAAAATTTAAAATAAAATGCAACCATTTCGCAACATTATCTGTATCTACATGTTAATTTTAATTATCAGTGTTATTTTAAAAATACTTTTTCCTACGATCAAACAGGAAAGTGACATATATCGCACTGTCTAGTTCTATGGAAAGTGGCCTTTATTCATATGCGTACGGAAAAAAAAAACTTAAAAGCTGTCAAATGAATTTTTATTAAGATTGACCACTGGCAAGCTGTCAAATATATAATTTTTAATTAGATTTACATATGTAATATCTAAATTTGAAGCGATCTATTTGAAAAGTGAAATTTTTGTCATTTTCTTGATTAAAAAGACGCGGTCGAGGATCGAACCCGCTTACTCTTCGTCAGAAGTCCGATGCTGTACCAACTAATCCAAAACACCTGTTATAATAGTAGGGAAATGTAATCATCTTGAAAGGTATTCATGATAAGTATGTATGAAGTATGATGAACAATAATAATTTCACTTTCAATTTCTATAATTATCCAACCAATTAATAATTGTAATAACCTACCTATATTATATAGTTGAACTACTTGAATTTTTGTCACTATTGATAGTTATTGTTAATTTTGAAATCAATTATGTTGACTTTAATTGTAACATTTTGTGTATTAATATGTCAGATGTTGATTACACATTATTTGGTGAAATTATCAAGTGATCGTAGGAAAATTACTGTACATTACTCGTGCGAAAGTGATTTTCCACACTCGTGTGATTGTCGCGCTCGGCTCATGCCTCGTGCTACAATATTTCCCATTCGTGTGAAAAATGTCACTTTCCGCACACGTTATGTAATATACTATATTCAGTGAAATAAAACAAATACCATAAAATACAAATTTATATCAACCTACTTGAAAACCACTAAAGCTTTATGTACATACACTGGTGCTGCTGAAGAAAACATATCAACAGTTTCACACTGTGGCTTGGCGGACTTTTATCCTGTGGTGTCAATAAGAGCGCTTTCAGACGGCTTTCAGACGGCCACTAGTGTCTGAAAAGAATCTCGCGTCCCCAAAGTGTCTCGTCTGAAAGCGCTCTTATATTTAATTTGTCCAGTTTGATGCCATAGATAAGAAATTAGGAGCGTACGTAAACTTTTAGTTTTTAAAGTTCAGATATTGCAGCTATTTTAAAATGTTTATTCCTGTATAGCCTATCAACAATGAAAAAAGACGCGAGTGTTTGAATATCGTTTCCCTAGTGCCCCATAGACAGCGGCTGAACTCATCAGTTGTTAGAGTAAATACAAACCTCGGAATCTAATGGAATAAGCTGAATTTTTTGTATAAACTTTTATGTTAGTATAACAAATACTGTCTCAAATGCCACGTAAGCAAACGTGTGAGCGTTAGTTTAATCCTTGGTTCAACCAAAACCCTATAAAAATAATTAACTCTCACAGAAATCACCAGACAATAAATACATATGTTTCCAAGACATTAACACGTAGTCTTCTGCTAGTTAATCTAGTAGAAGACTACCTGACGGGGCGTGCGATAGTGGACACTAGGGGGAGAAGGTATGAGACGGAGATTGGAGTGCCTCAGGGCTCGGTTCTGGGACCGACGCTTTGGAAGTGTGTGTTTGATGAAGTTTGTGGGATAGCATGTGAGGAGTGATGTGAGATTACGGTGTATGCGGACGATGTATGTCTAGTATGTACGGCAAAAGGAGAGGTGGAGATAGAAAGAAAGGCGGAGAGGTTGTGTAGGAAGATTGTGGAGAAGATAGAGCGGTGTGGACTGACAGTGGCTGGGGATAAGACGGTGGGGCTACTGGTGAAGGGGCAGAGCAAGGCAAGGAAGGGGGGGTGATGGTGAATGGAAAGAAAATTCGGATGGAGGAAGCGGTGAATTATCTGGGGGTGTGGTTGGATAGCCAATTATCCTTCAAAACCCATATGTTGAAGGCTGCACAGAAGGCAAAAGTAAGAATAGTGTGGCTGGGAAGATTGATGGGTGATGTGAAAGGACCGGGAGAATGGAAGAGGAGGATAATTGGTAGGACGGTAGAGCAGAGTATGCTGTATGGCGCGGAAGTGTGGGGTGAGAAAGCAGGGGTGAATGCGAGGGTTAGACCACTACTGAGGGTGCAGAGAGGAATACTTCTGAGGGTGGTGCAGGCGTACAGGGCAGTAGGTGGACTGGCAGCAGCAGTGCTGTCACGGTCCTATCCATTGGACTTGATGGCTAGAGCTAGACAGAAACGCTGGAGTGGTGCGAGCAGAGAGGAAGTAAAGGAATGGATGGATGAGGAAATGGAGAGAAGGTGGGATGAGTATGAGAGCGTGCTAAAAGGAGCGATTGGGAGCAGGAGAAATTGGGTGGACCGGAAATTTGGAGAGGTAAACTACTTCTTGACACAGGTGCTCACAGGGCATGGGTCGAGAGTGGGTTAACTCCACAAGATTGGGAAAAGAGAAACTGGAGTGTGCGAGAGATGTGAAGTGAAGGATGATGTGGGACATGTGTTTAGATGTTGGAAGAATGAGGGAGTTTTGAAGAAGTTAGAAAATAAGCTGGGAGAGGCGGTGTATCGGAAAAATATGGTGGAGATTATGTTGAGGGGCGAGGAGGAATGGATGGAGATAAGTGGCGTAGTAGAGAGCATGATTAGGGGAAGAGAAGGACTCGCCGCCCGTCTTGGCGTATGCTAGGGAGTAGCGGCGAGTTTGAGGTGGGTTTGGTTGGTAGGCATCTCCGTGGGGATTAGTCCAACACTGTCTGGGTACTGGTTAAAGACCTATTCGAACATGAGTTTCCCATCACGGCAAAAAAAATACATTAACAAGCCAGTTGCTGTTTATAATAACGTAAAATAAGGACTGCAACCACTAGTAGGTAATCTGTAGTTTATTTTACAGGAAAACTCTGGCTGTTTTCTTTTACTAGAAAATCCTGGTAATAAGGTAATATGGTAATCATAAACTAAGTGTCCCAGCTGCACGTGGCTGTACATCTCGGTGGGCTTAAAGTAAACAGATAAGGAAAGTGACTGTAAGTCACTGTACCCTAAGAGCGCTTTCAGACGAGACACTTCGTGGCCGGCTACTAGTGTCTGAAAAGAGTCGCGCGGCTAAAAATACTTTAATATAAACGCACTCACACGAGACACAGATAAGGAATACATGGTGTTTAATTTATTTTTAACCGCGCGATTCTTTTCAGACACTAATAGCTGTCCACAAAGTGTCTCGTCTGAAAGCACTCTAAGGAAGCACATGCATACAATTTGCATATACAGGGAGAAACATATCAATTGGTTGTGCTTCTTCGAATGTGAAGCACTGACTTATTGGAGATATGGACTCCTAGGGCTAGAGTAACCAAGGAAATATTCCTCTTAGAAGGACCTACTGGAAACTGTTGTTAATGGTCTCTTCATATAAACGGTACAACCAAGAGCACAAGAGTGCTATCTTACGTATGTGTTAAAGGAAATGAGGATGCTGACGAGGCTGCCAACCATCACTCTGTACAAGCAAACAGCGCAAAGACAGACCAATTAAATAGAGCCATATTTTTTGGAAATAATCAATATTGATAATCTTTAGACATTTTTAGTTACTTTATAATTCTGTTTTTATGTAAATATTTATATGTTTCTTTGCAGGAACCCCAAATTGTCAAACTGCGAATGGTTCAAAGTGATTGTCGCAGTGTTTGTAAGAATTTAAAAAAAGCGCATATAATTATTATAATCATGGAATATTAGAAATTGACAAATTGGGCAACTTAAATAAAATTAAATCAGATAACAACATAAAGGTTTAGGTAAAAGAGGTAGTAGTAGGTAATGATTCTTTTGCCCATGAAAAATTTTAAAATGTTTTGAAAAGATAATAATAAAATAAAAACAAAATTATTAGTAATACTTTAAACAATTGATAAGATATTCTATTCAGGTATAAATTAGATATCCAGATAGAAGTGTTAATTTATTTTGAAGCTCAAAAGCAAAACCAATAATGGAATCAAGGCCAAAAAAAAGGTTTACTCACTTTGGTGTATAATTCCAAAGCAGTCATTTCGCAAAACTTTTATCACAAACACACTTAAAACTAATAAAATACGAACTTTAACTTCACTGAATTGAACCAGGTAGATTTAGGTGAAGATATTCACACACTAAGGTACCTGTTCTATAAAAATGCTTATCTTATCAGTAAATGTTTTTGCCAGAGCAATTGTATGTCAAGAAAATGTTCCACGTTCACGGCGCACCATGCTTGTTATAGTGAATATTGATCAAAGAGAACCAGTCCTGCGGCGCAGTGTTGCCGAGATACGACCAGTAAAAGTTACATATTCTTGAGGAAGGTAGGTTTTGTTAGGTCACGAGGTCACGGTCATAGTCCCAATATAGTTGGATTACTGCTTTTCGCAGATCAATGAATTTTTGGATGCATACTTGCGTAGAACGACGACGTTTAAATAATAGGAAGTTTTAACTTGAAAATTATTATTATATTTTGAATTTGTATGGGGAGTAATTATTATTATTATCTTCGATATGTTCTTGTAGCAAAAAAAAGAATATGCAGTCTTGAGAACTGCCGTTAGATGTAAGAACCCAAATAAATAAACCCCGTTTCAAAATTTTATGGTACGCCTATGGAAATTGAAAATTGCTACAAATTTTGAGAAAATCTCGCCTACGTCCATATTTTAAATATTTTTACCAACAAATTAAAAAATATTTCAGCTACGCAAATGATATAGAAATAATTACAAATAAAATGATTCCCTATGAAAATTGTATCGTACGCCTATTGTGAAAAGATATTTTTAAAAATAATGAATTAACCGCTTAAAAAAATCTCGACGACATACCCAAAACCCCGATATAATGTCACAAACGATGACGCACACCAAGAAGGCTATTGAATGTACTATATAATAAGTTTGAACTAGGCTTTCATTTCACATTCATATTTTTGATGTGATAACTATAATAAAGCCAACCATCGCATCAAACTATGTAATATGCCGTCCGAAACTACACATTATTCGTTAAAGATACCTCTAAAAATAAAGAATTGACAACAGCTTAACAATACAGTATTTTTGCAGATATCACAAAATATTCAGGTCAAATTTAAATAGCAGATAGAATTTTAACAGTTACTTTTATCAATGTGTGTGGGTGACTGACGTGACTTAGAAAAGACAAATTTCGCGGGTCACCTATACCGTGTAAGTTAGAATGAAAGAAGCGCAGCAAATTTGAAAAAATATGTTCCTCAAATTTGATAAAAATAGCTGAGGCGTTAATTGTGATCGTTGGAGGGTCAAAATAAAAGGCGTAAAATTTTGCGCTTAATTAAAATTATCTACCTATAGAAAGAACTCAACGATATTCAGTTCTGATCTCTCTAGAACTTGTATTATTTTAGAAAAAGTTTACTAATGCGTTAGGGTTTGGTTAGTTTTGTGGTGAGTGGGTCTCTATAGGTCCTCTAGTGCTAGGTACTTGCCAAGAGTCTATTATGGCACTTGTCACTAAACGAATTAAGTTTCATGATAAAGCCGATGTTAAACAATGAAGTTTGTTAATTCCTAAATACAACATTTCATAAAAACATATTTTTGAATATATTGAAATTGTCAGCATTACCATCTATGAGGTACATGTTGAATTAAATTTTTTGATCTAAAGAAATCAACTTAGGAAGAGAGAGTGTATGATCTACTACGCAAGAGATGTCGCTTTAGTGTCTTAAACAAATATTTTCCAATTATTATTGTTTTAAATGTAGTATTATTTATATCAAGCAAAATTAATTATTCCTATCATAGCATTGACAGATATCAATTTATACTACCTGAAAATGAGAGTGTATGAATACCTCATACAGGGCCAGATAGAATTTTTTAAAAATTCAATTAGTCTTGATGACGGTAGCTAAAAAGCTACAGAAACTTTGGAATAAAAATAAACAATTTAATAAATATATCACAAGAAACATGCAGGTTTGATTATTTATCCCAACCGAACAAGAAATTCACCTTTTGGCCAGGTCCAGGTTATGTTTTGTAGGAACCCGAACACAAGCGGAGTAATAATTTTTATTCACAACCATATATGTAATGCTGTCATTACTAACATGTTGGAAAGTGTCATATTACACACCTCTACTTCCTGCCCTGACCACCCGCCCTCACTACCCACCCTCTAAAATAATGTGATCGTTAATATTATAATACCTATTTCTGGAGAGGTATACAATCCATCAATTTTTCATCGGAGGACATTTTTCTTGATTTATTAGTCGCGAACTTAATATCCATCCGACGTTATCTGACATTTATTTATATTGGTGACAGTAGTTGTCAAATGTAATATTTTTGGTGTATTCAGAACGAAGCAAAGATTTATTAATTTTGATCGGGATATGATGGTTGTAAATAAAATAGTATAAAAACCTCGGTAGGAAGTTTCATTCCTGTCTCGAGAAAATAGCTAACCTCTTGACAGTAATGAAGCTCTTCCCACCTCGGTGTGTAATAAACTATTTTTATTGGTTCACCATCTTACCTACTTAAAGCTCTCTAAACTTAGTCGGGAATAATCCAGAGATATCGATTGAACCAGACTTACCAATTCAGTTTCAGTTTTTCAATAAGTTACTTAGTTCAAGGGAGTCAACCCAGCATTGTAGTGAAACGCCTCCGATGCGATAGTTAGTAATTACAGTGAATCAGTGTGGAGCGCGATTGGTACTTGGCTGGGTGACTACCCAAACAGCAAACATCCTTAGGACGTCCATATTGAGTCTTAAGTTGGTCCCAAAGTCCCAGACCTAATGTGTACGTATTAGGGACGTCCTGGCAAGGACATTCGCAGAAATAGAACGATGCTCTGTATCTGTATCTGTAGAATAGGGAGAGTGAGTATAGGCTCACAGCACTTATGCCACATGTGACCCATTGTACATCCTCCCGAGGAGTTGTCCTTCTAAGTTATCGTCCATCCTGTACTTCCCAGGAAGGTGGACAGGTCACTAGGAGACATCTCCTTTATATCGGCAGGTGTAGGCCAAGACTCACCGAACACACATTCTCTTTTATTGGTGATAACACCCGACTCTCGCATAAGACATGCCTGACAATTTCATCTTCCTGTTCACACATCCTGCATAGAGGTGTGTCCACTAGCCCCATAGTATTGAGATGTTTCCTTAGTTGACAGTGGCCAGTTGGAAATCCTACTGTTAAACGTAGGTTTTTCCCGGTCATCGCCAAATATTTCTTCGGCTCCAGATTTCCAGGGTCGCCCAGGGTGATCCTAGCAAGACTGCATCCTTTGATTCCATCCCTTCTTTTAAGGGATTGAGCATGGGTGTAACGTTTGGCTAGTTTCGCAATTGTCGAAGTCGTTAGGCCGTAGGTGTCACTGGGTCCTAAAATTTCTAGTCCAGCCGCTTCCCTGGCTGCGGCGATGCGATTACCTTTACTCTTGTCGTGCCCTTTAACCCACCTCAGGATAATATTGGTATTTGCCGAGGTGTTAGCTCAATCTTGGTGACACTCTAGTACCAGCCCCGATATAACACGTTGTCTGTTCAAGGCTAATAGGGCTTGTCTACCATCAGTACATATTGTTATGTTTCTGCCAGAAATTCCTTTTCTGGTTAGTTCTTTCGTGGCAATTGAGATACCAGCCAGTTCTGTTTGAACCACTCTGGTATTGTTTCCCATTTCCCACTTAATCCGTAGGCTTAGTGCTCTAGAGCACCAATGCTAAGACAAAGGAGAAGAATACTTAGTTCAACTGTGGTTAAAAGTAATCTCTGGACTTCGGTGGTTTGAAGAGATATTGAACAAATTCTAACCTATAAGTTCTATGAAATTTTTTCCAATAAACATTATTGGATTATTGTAGATCTAAATATTGTAAATTACATTGCCCGATTCGACATTTTCCATTTTAAAATTGCTCCGATTATAATTTGTAATTTTCCCATTGTAAAGTAAGAAGATCAGTGTTACCAACCGTTCGATTTTCCGTTATACTTAGCGGGATCTACCTTTTAAGGAACGCCGTAGCGGCGGCGATTGAATTTTCCTTTCCTCAGTCAAGCATCTTTTTCTTTCATAGTGTACAATATATATTTGCAGTATCTAGTTGTAAAGACTGGTAACTATTATGAAAAAACTGACTGCTTCACAGAGAGTTGCGGAATTTTTATAGTTACGTACCTAGAGGCATTTGCTACTTTTCAGTTGGTAGAACTGGAACAGAGTCGTACTTCGGGATCAAATCCGATAGAAAATGAAAAATTGTAATGCTCTTCTTAGGTATATGGTTTGTGCATTGAAAACAATATTCAACAGAAGACAAAAGTTTAATATTTTGGTTAGGCCAAATAGTGATTGACTTAATATACAGGGTGTTTTTAAATTCACGCGACAAAATTCAGGAGGTTATTGCTCGTACAAAATTAAGATGGGTCTTTCCTATAACAACATTTCCTGAGCCCTCCCATTATCGAGATATCACCCTTAAAAGGTGGTGGCGCCCTAGAAAGTTACTCTTTTTTTGACGGACTTCTGTATATTTGGTATATTTGGAGACGGAATTTTAGCTTCAATTTTTCATAATTCCATAATTCCACACTGTATATAATTAGCCATTATAAAAAGTAGGTCCATTATTCTTCAAAAAAATGTACACAATCGTAACTTTATTTGCTTTGGAACTTCAAACATTATAATATTTATTTTCATGTATTTCTCTAGCTGTACAAAATTTTTCCATAAAATTTTATAGACTGTTAAAACACTCTATTTTATGTGACATATACAGGGTATTCCGAATCTCTCATGCCAAACGCAAACTAGAGATACTAACTACACTGTGGGCCGAAATAAAGGAGTACATTTTTTAATTGGAAATATGTTTTTTGTTTTTTGGGCGATTTATTTTCTTTTTGCAGGGGTAATGACCTGAAATGTCCTGAACAGGTCTGTGAATTTGGAAGCAAAAATAATATACAGGGTCGGACTTATCAAAAAAATTATATAACAGTGCATTCGAGCTCGTTGCAAATGAAAACTGTTTTAGCTAAAGTTGTACTAATATGCTTTTTCGGTAGATAAACTATCCAGAACACTTCAGTGAGAAGGAAATCGTCCGAAATTACCGGATTCACGAAATAACATTTTTTTATTAAATAACATTTTAACAAATAACACATTAAGGTATGAAAACAGTTTTGTAACTTCAAAACTTAGAGAAAAATATTATGAATTTGGCCGCCCAACAGCCCAGAATTAAATCCGGTTGATAATTCAATTCGGAGAATTTTCGAACAAAATTTGTATGACGGACAACAATTTGAAACAATCGAGCAGCTCAAAGAAATAATGCAGTTTGTTTGGAACAATTTTGAATAGGGTGCAATAAATGGGACTAACAATTTATGACGCAGACGACTTCAAGAAGTGGTAAACAATAATGGTGGCCACATTCATAATATTCTACTCTGAGTTTCAAAGTCACTGAACTGTTTTCATGAATGTGTTATTTGTTAAAATGTTATTTAATAAAAAAATGGTATTTCGCGAGTCCGGTAATTTCGGAAAATTTCCTTTTTACTGCAGTGTTATGGATAGTTTATCTACCAAAAATGCATATTAGTACAATTTTAGCTAAGACAGTTTTCATTTTCAACGAGCTCAAATGCCTCAGCGTGTTTAAATCGAACTTTAAAAAACGCGCGAGTTTTAAAGTTACCGTGGCAACATCAACAACTCGAGAAACGAAGAGTACATGTCTAAATGACAATTTTTTATTATTGATCTGAAAGGAGTAGTTTGTAACGTCATACTTTTATTCGAACAATATTTAACAATTCCAATTGTATGAATGAAAATGGAAAGTACAGTTGGTTATTAATATTTCAATTTTTCAAATCTGAGAAAATGGTATTTAAATTGATATTATTAACATTCTCAGAACTCAATGAGGTTGTTTTCATTTCTATGACAACGTAAGGTATACTTATGTAGCATCACAAATTCAACCATTTTACATAATTAGTTCTTATTCCCATTTCTTGTTGTATTTATAATTTCAAACTTCACCAATAAAAAAGTTGCGTAAAGTATTCGTGGATAACTGGTCTTTAAAACACTTGCTCTATTACCGAAAAGTCGCGCGTGTTTTCAAGACCTTAATATCCACTTATACTTTAATATACTATTACCTACTACCAATAATGTTAATTATTTAGTCAAAATTAGTCAATATTCCTGAAATTAATTATATTAGAATCATGTAATAAGCAAGCGTTGCGCTCATTGTTGATTTATTTTGCGAACTGTCAATATTGACGCGTTCACTTCAGTTTGGTATAATTGTATCGACATAAGTTCCGACTATGAAATGTGGATTCTGATATAGAACTTGCAGCAAATAACGCAATGCAAACCCTAGTAACCGCTAAATCCTGCAATAGATAGGAAAAAGAAAAGCGATTCGAAGACTAGTGCAGTTCATTCCAATTAATTTTACCTTACCGCACTAGTGCGGTAGAGTATCTCATTACGAAACTCATATCAGTATCGTAATGTTTGATATAACATACCTATTGGTAGTAGGTGTTGTGGGTGTGTGGGTGTGCTGTGGGTTTTGGTCTTGGTCTTGGAACGAACTATACAATTTGCTTCAATTCTAATTCATAACCATCCAAATAATATTTATGTGATAAAAAATATAATAGCGACAGTTACTATTCGATTATAGACAATTAGAATTATTAGTCAACCCTCGTATACGAACGGAGATCTTCTTATGAAGAAGATGAAGAAGAAGTAACCCTCTACCTCTTTTTTTTAACTCTCATCGTTGTGTACCGTTGCCGCAGTGACGTCGTTCGACCTATCATACACACAGTCCTGTAATCTAACTGGTCTCCAGGTGTACCGCTAACCCGCCGGAATCCGTTAAGTGTAGAGTGTCATTGACCTTTGGTGGCTCCTCACCTGGCCAAGCTCCATAGCCACAGTCAGTGGTACACCGTGCGACAACAGGTGCCTCTCCAACACAAATGTACACTAAGGACACCTACCCTCGAATATGTGTATAACCCTTCCGCCGAAGAACTTCGTTACCCTTGGATGATCACGGGCTTCGCTGACGAGACTTTTTGAATTCGGGACTTTACATAGGAAGCGCGGTATATTTTACTGTGGCGTTGTTTTTCGGTTTTTTGACAGTGTGAGTGTCATTGTGTGTTGTTTTTCTTTTATATATACAGGATTTTTTTGGAATATTTACTGCATGGACTTGTTTAAAAGTAAGAAAAATTATTTTTTTAAAGGTTACGGTATTTACAAAAATGTTTGTTAAATAAGAATTTTAATATATAAAGGTATTTAAAGTTGGGTATATTTTATAATTGGAGTGAGAAAAATATGTTTTTCCTTTTTTCATAACTTTAGTAATTTTTTATATCTGTTGTCTAATTCTGGGAGAGAAGAATCATTTATTTATATTTATTGAACTTTATATTTTGTGGTATAATTTTGTGTATAATTAATCAATTACAAAGTTGAAAATTAATCTTGAAAGTATTAAAAATATTTCATGTTTCCAAATCATTATTTCAAATAATTAATAATAATTAATAAAAAATTTTATTATTATTAAATTTCACCTGAAATCTTTGTTTTCGTTCTGGCGTTTTTGACTTATTTTGCAAAAAATCATAGTAAGTACCAACATATTTTGACGATTATCCATTGCAGGTAATTCAAAATTTCCAAATTAAAATCCAAAAAAAAGATTGTTTTTCAATATTTCAATGGCAATTTTCAATAAAACACCATTTCTTTTTGTCACACTACACAAGAAACTATTCAAAATCGTTTATTTTTTCTTCTGAAGTAATTGCTTGTCAAATGTCAGCTGTTTGGAATTATTCAGCTTCCTAACGTATCAAGAACTGAACTGTTCCAACGTTGAAATTATAAAAAACGACTTACAGCTTAACACCTTTTATTTTATACTGACCATAGCAAAGAAGCAAATTCATGAAGGTATAAGTTAATTCATTAGCCTGTATAGCTATACTGTTATAAAATCAACAAAAGAAATAGTTAGAAGTGTTATTGTGCTGCTGTCAAATTTTCAATACTCATGTTCTTCAAAAAGGGGAAGGGTGAATGGAAAGGTTATTTTCCCTTCCCCTTCTTAAAAAAAATAATGTTATGCTTATAATATGCTTTATTTGGAACATACATCCCAAGCAGCAATTAAAGTAACTGTTACGTAATAAATCCTTTACAAGTTACTATCAACGTTATTGTTACCGTTGGCGCGACGTACTTAAACTGTATTTGTTACGTAATGATTCCCTAAGTGGGGAATAACAAAAACGTAACCTTAACGTTATTGTTACTTACGCCGTTACCACATTGTTACTTAACTAATACGTAACGACGTAGTTATAAATACGTCGCACAAAGTTAAACTAACTTGACACAACATTCAGTGCTCCATTTTTCTGGTCTTCTTTCTCATTCTTACTAATATTAAGATATTGTTATGCCTTTCTTTTATTTCTAACATCCAACATTTATGGTATGTTGTAAAATGGAAATATATTTAGATATAGGTATAGACATATTATTTGCTGATTATAAATCTTCATAAAACACGTAAGGTCTGCCGAAATTGATAAACGAGATCAAGTTTATTGTTAAATGTGACGAAAATATGAACAAAAAACTCATGCGCCGCTGAAAAACTGCAAATACGTGAAAAAACGTAAATAAACATCGATTTAAAAAGCACTAAAGATCAATTTTTCTGAATGAAAATAAAACCAATATGTTCATTTCAGACTAAAACGTGTATATTAAAAAAAAATGTCTACAATCTGCCCAAACAATGTTTTAATCAATAAATTTGTCATGGAACGTTATTGATCTGAAAAATTTTATTCAATAAATATGGCCACCTTCATCATTTTAAACTATGTAGTCAAATATACTTTGAAAATCGACGTTCAGGTTTTCCTAACTTCAAAGTAAGTAACAACGACTAAAATCAATGCCCTCAAAGTACCTAACCGTTCCTATAGTTCCTTTAATGGTAAATAGTGACTGTTAATACACTGAGGCGGTTTTATATACCTATAATACAAAATTTAAACAAAGTAGATTATTGGATGAAAATAACCAATATATTCGAAAATAAAAATAATCTTTATTCAAATATAAAAACATAAAATTTTAGTATTTTAAGTGATTGATTTTCCTTATTGATACGGGTGTCAGATTTCGGATTTGCAGCGACAACCAGCCAGCAATGACAAGGTCGAGCCGACCTCCTAAAGCTAGGTCCGCATGATTGCGAATTATTTTTCGAGAAATCGTTCCCATTGGTGGTAGAGGTGAGATTTGACACCAACATTTCTAAATGGCGAATAGTATAGTTCGCTTTTCTCAATTTCGCGTGTATGCGGAGTTGAGCTTAACTAACTAGGAACGTGCAAAAATGGGGTTGGAGGGTTGTGGTTACGCTGGTTGTGTGCCGTATCCTGTTCAAAAATAATAATACTTTATTATTTGGTATTTTCTAATTTACTGATAGTAACCTTTTTCGTAGTTTTAAGTAGAGTTCGACAGTCTCTTGGCAAGTTAAAGCCTTGATGATTTAATAAAATTGAAGGTTCATTAATTGCATCATGCGTAATTTTATATTTGAGGCACCATTTTTGTAAATTTTCACGAAATTTAAGTTCATTGGATAGTTTTTTTTTCAAATCTTTTCGTAACACTTAAATCTTCAACATCATATTCTGGACTATTATAT
>CAJUYG010000041.1:569770-581782 GCA_910591675.1 Galerucella calmariensis | reverse complement strand
TGGACTATTATATTCAAAAAATTATTCAGTACTTCGCGTATTATTATCTAATTCAATAGAACTATTCAATGTACGAGTAGTAGTTTCAATTTGCTTTTGATTTACAGATTAAGTAATTTCGTCGCAGCCTTCATTCATTCCTAATTTTCTTCTTAGTCTTCTGTAAAAAGTTGGAGTGTGACGAAATCTTTTATTATAACATGAGGCTATCTTAACAAATATTGTACAAGAGAAATCATTTACATATTTACTTTGATATAAGGATGCCCTTATAGTCGATTCTTCGAGTAAAGAAAACTTTATGGTCATTGAACACGCCTAAAATTCGTATCCGCAACTGAAAGGTAATTTTTTAAGGCATATAATCCACTAAGTTACATAAAATGTAACTGCAAACTCTGAAAACTTTGATGTCATAAATGATCGTAGCAAGAACGTCAAAGTTACACAAATATTAACTTTTTAGTCTATAAACTATGAAGGTATAATTTAGTGTCACACCGTAGTCAATTTTACATTACCATTTAACTTGAAAGTTATGAGGACTTCAAAGTCATGTCCCAAGTAACAAATACGTAAGTGACACTAAAATATTGACTTGTTTTTTCACTTACTTCAAAACCTAAACCATAGGTAACATTGACTTAATTATTACAATGTTTTCAAACTATGGTGGAAATAAAACATTAAGGTTGGCTTTTTTGGTTGTCGTTACGTTTTTGTTATCATTATATAGTAACTATGCACTAAAACAGTGTAACAGCTACCATAAATGCTGCTTGGGATTAGGAAGGAGAAGGGAAAATAATACATTCCATTCGCCCCCCTTCATGAAAACTAGTGTATGGATATTTCGCGAGGGGGTTGACAGTTTATTGCTTCTTCTAGCCAACTGAGAAGTTGAATTTCTTTATTAGTGGTTAATAATATTTTCTACTATAAACCTAGGTCAATAATGGACAAATTTAAATATTTTGAGAATTCAGGAATAGTAGTTCCACAATAACTTGTGCAACATAATTTTGTATACCCAGGAGATTGTCTTTAACATATTTTCTGCTTGAAATCAGCTATCAAGATGAAATAAATCGAATTAAAAATGTTGAAAAAAATTATGAAGAATTCAAATGAAAAATCAACAAAACTATTGTCATCTGAGTAGGGTTAAAAAAAAAATAAGATACACTAAATAAAGTTGATTCTAGTAACTGTATGATATATAAAACAAAATGAGTTCACAGGTTTATAAACGAGTTAGTGATTAAAAATCAAAATATGTCATCTGGGAACTGAATCCAGGGAAATTTACTCCTCCAGGTGAATTTTTCTCTCTGGAACTAACTTCAGGGTAGCTACTCCAAAAATTGTGTATTGCAGAAAATGTATATTCTAGGACATATGTATTCCAGGAACTCACTTCCGGATCTGTTTCTCAGGGGAATTGACTCCAGAGAACTGTAAATCATAGGAACTTTCTTGCCAATGAATGGTATAAACCTGGAAATTTGCAGTAATCTTAATAAGATTCAAAATATCAGCATCTGTTGAAATTTTCAGATCATGAAACGTTTCTCTAGCAGCATCTGCCTTATAACAAATATTTCCAGGATCTAGACTAGAGATATATTTTATAATTTCTTGCTTTAGTGGCGATTTTTCTCAAAATCTTTCAACCATTCTTTCCAAAAATTCAAAACAATTCTTCAGAGAAGTTGTACTCTCTTTTTCAGTCACTCTGGAGAAAAAGTCGCGTAACAGTTTTTGTCACATAATCGTTACTTTTCATATTATGTTGTCACGTTTGAATTTAAGTTTCAGGCCTTATGTTTGAAATTCCCTGACCCTTTACAGATTATTGCAAATTTTCCTGACTCTTCCCTGCCTTTTTCGTGTAACTATGAATTCCCTGACATTCCAGTCTTTTTAAAGTATCATTTTATTTTTCCCTGACTTTTCCAGGTTCTCCAACCGAGTCCGAACCCTGCTTTTGTTTTGCTACATAAATTTTTCTTTTCTCCTTTTTTCCTCTATATGTAAAACTCATTTTATGAACAAAAAAAAAGTTTAGAGAAATGGTCTTTCACATATTAAATAAAAAACAAGGGATGTATGATAAAAATACAAAAAGATATATATTTTTGAATTTGATCCTTTTTACAATAATTTTTAATAGTTCGCCACTGGCGATCTCTTCTACAGCAGCTATTGGCCATATAATTCATTGCAATTGGCCCATTATTTTTAAAATTTCCGGCAAAAGCGAAGACGATATACTTTGAGACAAACTATACCGATCTTTTCCTCCATTCAGTTTGATAATTGATAATTCCTTTTTCAATATAATTGTAATAAAATCAATATAATTCCTATTTTCACGTCTACTTTGTAATTGTAATTATTTTTAAACTACATGCACTTTCCAATTAGTTTTTGTTTTAAATAATTTTATATGTTTCAAATTTAAAGAAATGGCTTTGATCAGTATTGTCTCATCTCCCCACTCTTGCTATTCATTCAATGTACTGATAAGTGGATGTTACAAAAAAATCCTTTAAAAGCTATAGACCCAACATTTTACATCCTTAAAAAAAGATTGGTTTGACTCATGACTCCTCCAAACTGTATAAACGTTAAAAAAGAAACCTGCTTCTGGGGTCTATGAACTTTTTCAGTTGAATGTTTCGTCTTTTAAGGAGTACCGGTTCTTCTCGTGGCAGAATGTTCACTAGTTTATTACTTATAGAAATAATTTGATTGGGTAAAGAATTATACAGTTGCGCGATTTCATTCATTAGTTTAGAGATAGGAAGATTTGGAAAACATTTTCAAATAACCAGTAACCAGTCGCCTGTGAAAGAGACATGCTTGAACTTACATTATATTATTATGTGAATTTAAATATCAATTTTGATAGCAACTGTAATAGCTGCATGTGAAAAACTGTACAGTGGGGACTAAAACATGAACTAACTGATGAGTTTGTATAAGGAAGCAAACAAATCAGGATTTTCTAACCTTTTCAGGACGTAAAAATAAGAAAAATACCTAGTTATTTATATAAAAGAAAAATTAAAAGTTTTTGACTTCATTGATTGTCAATAAATTTAAAAATAAAATATACGAGACTACCTTGGTGTCATCGCTTAAAATCGTTGGAAAATGTCAATGACATCAAAATAACTAACTAATAAACTGTTATTGATTGCTCAAATAATTCTGTTGTGTAATACACTGTAAACTTGTGCAAGGCTAGCAAAATATGAATTTAATTCCACAGTAGGTAGGTATGATGAGACTTATTCAATAATTAATTTGTCTATAAAACGTGTTAAGCTAATGAGATTTTCGATCGTAGGCACTGGGAAATGTATACAGAGTGTTTCATTATTGTTTCACTTTTAACTTCTCCTTCCATGAATTTCGAGAAAATGAAAAAAAATAGTTCACAATTTTATTCAGGTTCTATAATATGCTGCTAGTATATTCAGAATATGAATAAATTTTGGCTTTTTTTATTGATTTTCCCAAAAGAGTATATTATACACCAAGGTGGTGACCGAGCACCAAGATTATTTTATAGATGTCTTCACCACCATGGTGTATATACAATTTTTTCCACTACTGGCCAAATTTGAGACAAAAATTAAAAATAATTCACAAACGCACCACGAGAAGCGTTTACTCCGACGTCTGACTGACAATTACACTGTCACTTTTCGATATATTATGAACGTACTCGTTATGTCATCAGTCATTTTTTGTTGAGCGCGAATTTTAAACTAATGGCATTTTTATTCAAATAATTTCATCTTGATAGGTAATTTCAAGCAGCAAATATGTTAAAGACAATCTCCTGGGTATACAAAATTATGTTGCACAAATTTTTGCTGAATTCTCAAAATATTTGAATTCGTCCATTATGTTAATAATAGGAAAAATAACTTCACAGCAAGACATAGATGTATGTCACATTTTTCACATTTTGCAGTGGGTAAAACCTTTGCAGTTGGCCATTTTGCATCTTTAACGCGATTCTTCGTATTTTATCCAATGTTCACTTTATTTTTGGGTGGTACATGAGGTGTATATCCTCTGTAACTTTTTGCTTTTATTTCTACCCCAATCTGACTTTTTTGATGCTATAGGTACTTCCGATCAAGCAGAAAGTTTTTGTAACTTCAAAGATTCATGCTATCTGAAATGTTGTTTTCCCACTTTGCTCATTTATATAGCAATAAATAATTCACCTTCAGAAACTGCTTTTCAATCGCGTCTTCGAAAAAAGCATCTTGCTGTTCTTGAAGATTATTTTCTTCACTGTATTCAACACATACGCGGGATCAACTTCTGCAAGAGCATCGTTATGTCTCTTTTTTTCGATACGATAAGCCATTGGAAAGCTCTGTAATAAAAATAAATGTCATTAGGTTACATCCTAACCAAGAAAACTCTCCAGCTATGATTAAAAACAACAAAAACTACAAAAAAAAGAAAAAAAACTAAATAATAATACAATATGATCAGAGTTTATAAAATTTAACACACTATTCAATATACTCTTGGCCACTTGAAAATTCAGGCTAGTTCCTTTATAATGTTGAAAATTATTTTTTCAGGACTTGTCTTACTATTTTCAAATTATGCAATAGTTTTTCCAAATTTATTATTTATATGAGTAAAATTTAAATTTAAATTTGACTAATTTTCTTTTCTCATTTGATTCCAGGTGTGCACATTCCCAAAATGGAGTCTATCTAGCAGCAGCTGCATCTAGTTAAACAACAAACATGTTTCGAGTAATTTTCGGTAGTTGTAAGAAAAAAAAGGTGTTACAACGTCAGTGAATTGGATTTCCAATAAACTTAGAATTTAAAACATTTTGCTGGTATAAGGAAATGATACGATGCCCAGCACTATTAGAGGTGAGTTTTTATTTTCTATCACAGTTAATTAATCATTTGTGAGAGTTGAGAGAAGTTTCTTTGGGCCTTCAAATTTAAATCTCACTAATTTGTATACAATATGTCACCTCAAGTTGGAATCATATGAAATTTTTTTTAAAATTAATTTTAGAAAAAAAAAGTTATTCTTCATAAAAAGTTCTGCATCACCTAAAACCTATAATACAGAATACAGTCATCAAATATGAAAATTTTTCAGTAGTGTACGAAGTTTGTCAAAAAATATGAGTTTTACCCAAGAGTTAAGTACCTTGACAATATCGAAAAATGTTACGAAAAAAGTTGGATATTTCCAAGCATTAGTATGAGTGAAAATAAAATTTGTTTGTTCTTAACATGAATATGATATTAATTTTATAACTTGTTTGAATGTATTTTATTATTTGCAAAATAAATGAATATGCACTTATTCCACGTTTTAAATGCAAAAGGTATTGAAAAACATGGAAAACCTAAAAGATTATCATGTGTTTCGTAATCACAAGAGATAAATGTTCATTCAAAATAGAAACATTAGTAAAAAGTAAAATAATCTGAAGCTTCAATTTAAATGAATGTAATTACATATTTAATCGGAGTTTTTAATTTTGATCAACTTTTTTCAGTAACATTTTTCGATATTGTCAAATTTAAAAGTACTTTACTCTCGATGAAACTAATATTTTTTGACAAACCTCGTATACGACTAAAAAGTTGATATTTTTTGATGACGTTTGATGATGTTTTAGATAATGCAGAACTTTTTATGAAGAATTAATTTTTTCCCTAAAATTAATAATAAAAAAGTGTTCCATATGATTTCAGCTTAGAGGGACATATTTTATTATGTCCCATGAACCATGAAATTCTTTTATATAAATTGAATAAAATCAATATTAATCGGTCCCCTCTGTAATTTGGAGTTCGGTCTTCTATTCTCTCTATAATTAGATATGTTTAATGATATTACCTACTTAGTATGTTATGGTATATGTCATAAAGTCGCTTTTCGCCCACTTTACCGGATAATTTTTCATTTGACATTTGAACCTATTAAAACTGAGTATTTTCAGTCACGTGTTAAAAAATAGCCAATCAGCAATCAATTACACTGAACATTTTTTGACAGCTCCAATAACCAATAAAATTTCCTTTTTTTTATCTATGAACAATTTCACCCAATCATGTCAACATTAGACTTATAACAGACCATGGGCCTTTTTCACATTGCTATGGACACATACCTATTGATTTCTTTCGATTTTGAAGTTTCAAATATTTAATATTTGGAAATGTCACGATTTGGTTGTAATTCTATAATTGGTAAAAAATTTTCTATCCAAATAACCCTCGGACATTGATAAATGCTCAAAAATTTTATGACAACTTTCTCAAGCTTGTTGCTTAAAGGCAACAAGCTTTCGAAATCTGTCATAAAATTTTTTCGAACAATTATCAATGCCCTTGGGTTATTACTACTCATAAGAACCCCACGGGCTCTTATCGTTTATGTCTTAGCGTTTCCAAGGTAATTTAAAAATATTTTCCGTGAGTAAGTAATCTTGTCACTCTGACAGTTACCTATAAAAAATGTCGGCTCCAAGATTTGGAAACAAAAATAATTATTCAATCGACCAATTAATGGAGGATAATACTCCTCAAAGTTTTCATTCGCATAAAAAATTATCCTACCGAATAAACCACGAATATTGATAACTTTTAATAATTCTGCTATAACTTCCTCAAGCATGTTGCAACACGCTTGTTGCAACATTGTCCTTGGCTATAGCTGATAACCAATTATATATCATATCACCCCCAAAAATAGGGTGGAAAGTATAGTTTAGCATCCCAAATGCGAATAATTCTTAACTCCACGTTTTTGGAAGTTTTACCACTTGTAATTTTGACGTTTCTCCTAAATTTTCGAGTTAAAACCCAGTGAAATGTCTAGGTTTTTTGTTATATTTTCCTGTTTTTTGGCTTATTCGGTAGGTGAATAACAGTTGTGTATCACTCATGTAGGAAACGCTTTAGTAGCCATCAACTATCAACTGATCTCGAGACTTGATCAAACTCTTGTTATTTTGAAATTTTTCTCTGGTCCCTTGAGTTTCACCTTATCGAGAGTCGACTGTAGTTATTTTCCAAACCAGTGCGGAAAGAGATCGTTCTCCGCACGTTCCTACTTTTTCACACGTTTCTTCTGTACCGCATGCCCGCTTCGCGTCATCTGGACAAGTATTACCACAAAATACACCAGCCAAACAAGAAGCGAAAGCCGGCGTAAATCCTTTGATCTTTTGGGGGCAAAATTTCGTGACCTTTAAACTGACGTTGAAAGATAACGGATCAAGTTACACTGAGAAAATTGTTAAAAAAAATATAAATTAAATGTTAACTACACGCAAAAAAGTGAAACCAAAGAATCTCAAATAATAATTGTTTATTTTTATGACCTATTTCGACAAAGTTTTAATTGTTAAACTCAATTTATGAATTGTTAAAGTTAATTTAACAGCTCAAAAAATATTGTGAAAAATATATAAATATAAGTTTTAGCTTCTGTTTTTGGAGTACCATCCATTATTAAAAATAATTAGCTATTGCTTAACCAAATGATTCTTATTTTCTATATTGTTATCGAAATTATATGTGTAAGTATGTATTTATGTAGCACTATATGTAGGATAGGGTAAGTCTAAAAATCAATACAATAATAATAGATTATATATTTATAATATCAGTTTACAATAGAAAGAATTTCAGTAAATATACAACCTGGAAGACTTCTAAGAAATGTGTGAAAAATCTCTTGAATAACCTCTGGCATCAATTGTAAAAGCGCAAGTGCTACTGAAATGCAGAGAACCCTTAGGAAGATGGTATTTTGTAGAACACAAGTGATTTGCCTTGACACTATATTTTTGGGATCACTGGCATACAACTTTATGAATAAATTATTAGTCTTCCAACAAAACGAAGAATGCAAAGAATCACCAAAAAACTTGCTTTCTAGTCTGGTTTAGGTTACGATTCAATATTTAAAGCTCTAGAAATAAAGTTTCATACAATGTCCAATGGATTCAAACAGTATACCATATGTATTGATGGGATGTCACTAAAAAGTCATGTCTTTTATAGTACTGCACGAAATGAAGATACTGGACTGATTGACATTGGGACTGGATCAAAAAACCTTTTTACTTTAGGAAATCTTAACATACTTATTCCGTCTCCATCACTTGAATGACAGCCATGAATTGCACAAGTTTTTGGAGCCATAACTAATAAATGTAATTTTGTAAACAAATTTTATCGTTCAAAACACAAAATAGTTATTTATGTACCAAGGGTATAAATAGATGTTTATGCCCTGAAAGCGATGTAAGATTTGTAAGTCGCCCGAGGGTATACACATCTGTTTATGCCTGCGTTACATACAAACTTTTATGTCATACTAGTTCGTTATTGCAATCCAATCTCAATACAACTCAGTGTTTTAAAAAATCCGGTTTGAATTAATAGGTGAATGTTGACAAACGTAAATGTCATAATATCACAATAAATTTTATATGTGACAAAGTTAAGTCAAAATCAACGAAGATTTTGGAATTCCTGACGAAATTATTGAAAAAGCAAAGAAAGCAATTGTAAATCTGTTGCCAAAAAAGTCTAAAGAAGCTTACGACATGGTTATTAAATAAGTTGAACAAAAATTATTTCTCTTTATGCCCGCGCGGGCCATAAAATGGACTTTATACCCGCACAGGCATAAAGTACGACATTAGATAGTTGATAACTAAGCAATAAAAACACAATAATGAACTAGTATGAAATAAAAATATATAAATAATCAAAAAGACAACAAAATGAAATAACATGTCATTTTGACAGATAACGGGCTTAAAATGGCGACTGCCAGACATGCGCACTCAGAAAATGAATTGTAAAATAGCACAAGCTTCGCTTCTTCTTGGGATGGTGAATTATGTGGTATTACTTCCTGAACTAGTACACTTAAAAAATACAACCACTTTTAAACGAATAGTCGTCAGCCAGTTTGGCGCGCCTTATAGAAGTTCGTTTAAAATCACGCGGAACTTTAACGCATGTTTATCAAATTATTACCGATTGAAAGTGTTTTCAGTTTGTGCCAAATTTTTTCATTTCCTGTTAAACTCGATTGAATATTTACTTTAAAGTATTATAATTTCACATATGGGAACATTGACTCGAGAAACAATTAATTTTAAAAGAAGTGTCTATCTTTATAACGATATTGTGACGGAAAATATCGGAAGTGCGTGGAAAAACTATTGGTAGTCCACTGAACTCCTGAAAATTGGAAGCTTTTTAATAGAGATTTGTTGTTACTTTTATAACGTTATTCAAAAACTCGCTCTTTATTATTATTATAACCTTTAGTTATTTTGAAGCTTGGGTGTATTGGAGAGTAATGGCCTCGAACTTGGTTCATTAACCACAACGTTAATTTCAAAGTTCGTGTTATATTGACATTTTATTATGGATTTAAAGCAATATTTCAATATTTTTTTAAATAATTTCATTTGTTTAAATTGATTTGTACAGGGTGTAACAATATCGGTAATGATTTATACCACTTAATCAATCTACCTAAGTACAAACTTGTACACAAACATAAAAGTTGATAAAATGTTTAAAAAAGTTTATTTATTTATTGAAATACCATTTGCAACGGTAGTACAATAAAATTTTATAAGGGGAAATCATTTATTAGCCAAAATATCCATCTAGCATAGGCAGAAAATTTAATTTTTATAGGGAGTTGTTTAATTTCTTGAAAGTTTTATATAGTGAACATGGATCTTCAAAACGACTTAATTTGTACCATAGGCCTACAATAAAAATTTTAAAACAGGTCCATTAACTTGTGTTTTCAGTACTGTTGGTAACTTCGAGGTAGGTGCTTCTAGTCTAGAATTTGCAGCGCTTCTGTATAGGTCACTAACTCAAGTATGTCTGTGTACCTTTAGTTAAAATCTTCTAAAATATATACCCCCGGGTAGAAGTTTTCGATATACCATCCATACATCCATCCACCGCACACCGAAAGGTTTCTATTAGACTTTTAATATTTTTTTGCCAACACAGTTTTGTGTTCAGATCGTAGGTTTTTGCAGGTTCATGGCTTATAAAATTGCACCATCTTGTTCCTCTTCCGTACATTCGCTGATGTATTGTCGTATAGCAATCAGAAACTGTCAGTAAGCGATCAGTAAATACTTCTATCACTTATCGAAATGATAGCCTATTGCCTGACAGGTTCCTACAGCTGTAAATTGTTGTTGAAACAAACGTTATGATTACAGAAATCTGCAGTGAATCACCTCACTTATTTACGCCTCAAAGTTCACCCTGCCTAAATATGTGACTTCAATTCATTATTTTCTCAGACGTAGTGCTACAAATAAATCTGCTACTGAGAAAGCAATAAATTTATGTACTGCTTATAGTATGGTTGAAATAATACCCTTCTTGGTGTGCGTCATCGATTGTGACGTATATCCGGGTTTTCGGCATGTCGTTTATTTTACTTGCTATTTTGACACATAGCTAACCTTAAATTTGATAAATTAAATCATTAGGATTATATTCAGCCAAATTCGAAAAGGCTATGGAATTAATTATCACCAGCATCTTTTTCTAACTAAAAATACTTGAGAACTTTCAAAATGCTGATTTTTTTCCGTGTATCTGGGCATATTTTTGTATTATTTAAATAAATATAGCAATAAGATTAATATTCACTTTTCATAAATAATAATTGACCGCGAGGGGTGAACCACTATGCCAAAAATGTGACAGTATTTCGCAAATAGTGTAATTGCGCAAGATTTCGCATGATTGCGCATGATTTCGCGAGATTTCGAAAGATTTCGCGTAATTTCGCGTGATTTCGCGTGATTTCGCGTGATTTTCCGTGTTTCGCGCAACTTTAGTACCGGAAAATTTCACTATTTTGCTAATAATTGTGCATGATTGCGCAAGATTTCGCATGATTTCACGGGATTGCGCAAGATTTCGCTTGATTTCGCGTGATTACCCGCAATTTCGCTTGATTTCCCGTGTTTCGCGCGATTTCCCGTGATTTCGCGTGATTTCCCGTGATTTCGCAAATTTGTGACAGTATTTCGCAGGGTGGTTCACCCAGGGGTGAACCACTATGCCAAAAATGTGACAGTGTTTCGCAAATAGTGTAATTTCACAAGATTTCGCGTGATTGCGCATGATTTCCTGTGATTGCGCATGATTTCGCAAGATTTCGCGTAATTTCGCGTGATTTCCCGTGTTTCGCGCGACTTTAGTACCGGAAAATTTCACTATTTTGATAATTATTGTGCATAATTGCGCAAGATTTCGCATGATTTCACGGGATTGCGCAGGATTTCCCATGATTTCGCTTGATTTCGTGTGATTTCGCGTGATTTCCCGTAATTTCCCGTGTTTCGCGCGATTTCCCGTGATTTCCCGTGATTTCGCAAATTTGTGACAGTATTTCGCAGGGTGGTTCACCCCTCGATTGACCGTAAACAACAAAGTATAGATCTGACGAAAACTGTCAGTGGGACATAAAAAAAGCCGTAATACTAATCTTACATTACAGCCTTTTTAAAGAAATTGCTGGCCTTTTTTAAATAATAATTGCGCATGCGCTCCGGCCATTTTCACTGCAACTTTCAGGCTTGAAAAATATAGAAATGTTTCTAATTTTCAAGGTTATTAACGCACAACTTTACGTATTTTTAGTGATTTTAGATTTTGACAACATAATCATTGTGTTGGTTATAAAAAATAGAAGAAGAATCATATAAACACTTTAAATTTTTTATATTAATTTATTTTGGTTGTAAACTACCTAATTTCTAAAATTATCTCCCGGAGATTTGTGTAGTGTTGAAAATATCTACATTGGAAATGGGGAAAAAAATTTCTAATGTGCTAATAATAATGCCAAATGTCAAAAAATCTTGGAAAGTTGCAACAAATAAGGCTCAAATGTAATAAGACTGGATTTTAATCTTGCATG
>CAJUYG010000041.1:549803-564770 GCA_910591675.1 Galerucella calmariensis | reverse complement strand
TGTGTAGGAGTATGGGGGCACAATAGATCTTATAGGTCACAGTGAATGTCACCCCAAAATACATACATACATAGATTGGACTGATATTCCACCATCAAATATTTCCTGATGATTTTTAATACAGAAATTTCCATTTCAAAAAAATAACTTCAACACAGCATAACTGTAATGTATATATTTAAATTACCGAACGGTTTAACTGGTGGGTAACGGTCGTATGGCCAAATGTTGTTGCGTAACATCAAAATGATGAAGCGACAGCAAGATTTTTATTTAATTTTACCGTTGGTATACTGCGTTTAAAATATTTTTATTCTTTGCACATGTTAGTGACCCATTACGCTTTCGGTATTTTTAAGAAACGACCAAATCATTGAGCTGCATACAAAACAATAAAATTCTAATGCAGGAGTCAGAAAAAATATATAAAGTTAATTGGACGCCACAAAATAACTGTTAGCGAAGTAACAGATGTCTAAGGAAAAACACTTAATTCAACAATAGTGATTCGGAACTAGATTTGATTATTTGACGGTATATACAGGGTGTCTCTAAACGAAAGCGAAAAAAGCTGGATGTGATTGTACGTGTACTATTTCGGGCACAAAGAAGTTACTTTTTTCGAAATTAAGTTTTGTGAAATAAAGATATTATTTGAAATTTCTGTTGTCTTGAAAAATCGATAAAAATAATAATTTGCCTTCCGGATTGTTTGGTTTCTGGCATGTCCATTATTATCCCAGTTCCTTCTATTGCTTTTGAGCCATCTGTATACCTTTCCAAGTCTGGTAATGGTATTTGGATCCCATTCCTTTTTGCTGCTCAATTCCGTATCAAATTTCTTTGAAAAGTTATACTTTCTTTCATACCAGCCTTGAACAGACAACGTGTTATATCGGGGCTAGTACTAGAGTGCCAGCAAGATTTAGCTAACGCCTCGGTAGATAACAATATTATCCTGAGGTGGATTAAAGGGCACAACAGGAATTAAGGTTATCGCATTGCGGAGTCTTTAGCCAGGGAAGCAGCTAGACTAAAAATTTTAGGACCCAGTGACACCTGCGACTTCGAGAATTGCGGAACTAGCCAAACGTTACACCCATGCTCAATCCCTAAAGATATGGGATGGAATCAAAGGATGCAGTCTTGCCAGGATCACCCTGGCGACCCTGGGAAGCTGGCGCCGAAGAAATATTTGACGATGACCAGGAAAAACCTACGTTTAAGAGAAGGATTTCTGACTGGCCACTGTCCACTAAGGAAACACCTCCATACTATGGGACTAGTGGCACACGTACCTTTATGCAGGAAGTGTGAACAGGAAGATGAAACTGTCAGGCAAGTCTTATGCGAGTGCCCGGAGTTATCGTCAATGAGAAAGTGTGTGTCCGGTGAGTCTTGCCCTACACCTGCCGATATGAAGGAGATGTCCTCGAGTGACCTATCCACCTTCTTGGGAAGGACAGGATGAACGACGACCTAGGAGGACAACTTCTCGGGAGGATGTACAATGGGTCACATGTGGCCTAAGTGCTGTGAGCCTACACTCCCCCTCCCTACTCAGATACAGATAGATCATACCAGCCCATGTTTTCTGATTTCTAAGAATCATGAAGGGGGCTTTTTGAAAGATTTCCTCTATAACACCATATATAGTAGTGTGAGGTCAAGAATCACTTCCATAGCTCCCTCTCGTTGTCAATAGGCTAGTTCAGCTACTCCATGCTATGGCTCTATAAGTGGTGATCTCACTATAGCAGTGTACATCCTGCTGAGGACTATTGTGCTGCAACCCCAATTTCTCCGTGCTAGGTTATATATTGCTAATTTGTTATTATTGTTAAGCAGGCTATCCAAACATGGTACTCCGTAAAATATTGTATTTTGGTCACTGGGAAGGGCTCATAACAAAACGAAACTTGTCTTCATAAAAATCATTACAGAATTGAAAATATGTTTTTGTCAGTTTTAAAAATTTTATTATTCTTGCAACTCTCAATTTGTTTCGTTCTATATAGGGTGCCCCACGACGAGTTGAAACTATCTGTATATGGCAAAATACTGAAATCATGAAAATTTTTACGTTTCGGTTTTCGGATGCGATCTTTTAAACTAAAATATTTTCAAAGATGGCAGACTTCCGGTTCTACCGGAAGTCGACAACTTTGTTATTTCAAACGGATCACCCTGTATATTAATACATTTTTAAAATCTACGTAAAATTTTAGTATACTTTTGTCCGAAAACTTTTTTCGAAAAATGCATATTTTTTGAGTTATTAATTTTTTTGTAAAAAATTTGACGGTTGCAGACCCTTTTACAAATTATTTTTTAAGAGGATACCCTTAAAGATAGGAAAATGGTTTATGTTCGGCTGCTTTTAGCAAGGTCAGACCTATTTGAATCTATGTTGAAAAACATTTCATTTTATACAGGATGTGTATAAAAAGTGTTCAAAGTTTAACTTCATAAATATCAAATTTCTTTATTTTCTTAAATAGAACCACACGGTTTTTCTCATTTTAATGCATTCAGGGGTGAAAAATAAGGCAAATTCATGTATACTTTCCCATACCTAAATCTTACCGTTATCCAGAAATTAAATTTTTTCTGTAAATTTTTAGAGATGCAGGATATCTTACTGCAAATAAAGCACATACGTTTTTGTAACAACTTTGCCATATTTACCATGTATTAAAAGCAAATTTACATAATCTTTTTTATTTCTTAGTGCTTGTATCAACGGGTCAAAATAATATTAAGACCACACCTGCATCTCTCAAAATTTATAGAAAACATTCAATATCTGGATAACGGTAAGGTTTAGGTATAGAAAAGTATACATGAATTTGCCTTATTTTTTATTCCTGAATGCATTAAAATGGAAATAACCGGGTAGTTCTATTTAAGAATATATTATAGAAATTTGAAATTTAGGAAGTCAAACTTTGAACACTTTTTATACACACCCTGTATAAAATGAAAATTTTTTCAACATAGATTCAAATACGTCTGACCTTGCTGAGAGCAACTGAACAGAAACCATTTTCATATCTTTAAGGGTATCCTCGTAAAAAAATAATTTACAAGGGTCTGCAACGGTCAAATTTTTTACAAAAAAATCAATCAATCAACTCAAAAAATAGGCATTTTCCGAAAAAAGTTTTTAGACAAAACTATACTAAAATTTTACGTAGATTTCAAAAATGTACTAATATACAGGGTGTTCTATTCAAAATAACAAAGTTGCAGTCGACTTCCGGTAGAACCGGAAGTCTGCCATCTTTGAAAATATTTTAGTTAAAAAGATCGTATCCGCAAACCCAAACCTATACATTTTCATGATTTTACTATAAGTATTTTGCCATATACAAATAGTTTTAACTCGTCGTGGGACACTGTATAGTATCAAATCAGTTGAAATAATATATAAAAAGTGACATTGTTACTTAATTTTTAAAAAATTTCAAATATTATAATAAATATATAGCCCAAGGAACGTACAGAAAGTTTTTTAAACTAACGCCGCCACTGGGTAAATATTTAAAAAACTATATAATTATTCTGTATCAACACCTAGAAAACTTAAACTTGCTTAAACTATTTCCACACTTGTCTCAAAACTTCGAAGTCTATACAAACAATAATTAGCTGGACGTAAAAACTTTTATTCTGATTACATTTTATTTGCATAGTCATGCGAATGTAAAGTTTTTGCAATATAATTTACGTTTACTTTATTATCAGCAAAACAATCCGGCTACAATATGAAAGATAAAAAATAGAAAAACGTTGACCTCGACGTCTCGTCATGTTTGAAGAAAATGAAAATTTCGTGTTAACCACAATAAGAAATAAATAAGAATTTCGTGGATAACATTGGTCGACATATCTATAAAGAGTTCTTGAGCGATTTCAGTGAGTTATTAGATAACATTTTATAAACTGGCGACTGTTTTGCGTGTTTTTTGTGATATCACGATATTCTCATCGAAATTCGAACTTCTGCAAGCTAACACACGAGGACTTCATTTTGCATTACATTTTTCTGTTAGGGTGAATCGACTTGTTTTTAGGTGGTACCTACATTACATTTTACATCTAGAAACGGTTGAGATGTGGTGGAACAATTACCTCACTTTGGCCGGGCGTCAACGTATTTAACTGAAATAGTTATCGCAAAAATAAAGGAAATGGTAACCGAAACCGGTTTACAAGCGATATTATCCCTTATAGTTACAAACCAGAATCGTTGGTTATATCGTGAAAATATCCCAACCCCGTTCAACTTAGGGGTGTAATTCATTGTCTGTCGGGACATATAGCCCGAGAAGTAGATGTTGCTTCTTAGTAAACAGCCTTTGTTACAGGAAATATTGAAATTAATCGATGAATTCAATAGTACGTTCTAAGAACTATTGAATTTAATATATAGGGTGATTCATGCTGGATTTTCAATCTACACCCCCCATATATTTTTATATTTTCAAAATTTCAATTTAAAACTACGTATATGAACTTAATTTTAAGCATTGAAATAGAATCTAGTGTGATATAGTTCATTCACGATAAGCTTGCAATTTTGACATTTATACTAACAATTGCAGCCACTGAATAAAATCTAAATATCCAATTTGTGAATGGAATAATTATTCATATAACGGGGGAAGTTACGGTCCAAAAGTTGGCTGCCGTGTCCTGGGTTGCCAGACTTAAGTTGTCAAAATCAGACAATCAGAATTTCTTGTGTTGGTTTGTCGTTTTCATTGTTATTTAATGTGTGTGATATAATCTGTTATTAAAAAGAGAGTATGGCTAAATCTTTATCAAGTAGTTGCAAGGATATGGTAGCATCCCTGATATCATATTTTGAGAGAGAACGAGATAACGGTGGACCGCTAATTCCTATTACTTCTGTGAGAGATGTAAACTTTTAATAAATACATTATTACCTCATTATATTTTAGCATTAGCGACTGGATACTAAAAGAATTTATATGAAATTTCAGGTTATATTTTATATCTGATGATTGTTCAATAATACCGAAACCTCGATGACATAATTGTATGCCAACTACTGAAAAAAAATTACAACGTGGCAACGATGTAAAACATCTGTCATGTTTTGTTATTGCTAAGTTATCGTAAATGACTTCATATTGAATTTTTTGCTGTTTTTATCCATATACTCATTAATACTTTGAATCCATTATTAATAATTTTTCTTTCGCCCTTAGCGGTCTTTACCCTCATAAAATATACATATTATACGATCCTTTCCCAGTGATGAACGACACTGTATGCGTGAGCAGAAAGAATCAACTCGACTTCTCTAACAGCTCTAAACGTACGATCGAAATAAAGACTCACATCCTTCTGACGCAAGCGTCCTTGGAAAGTCAGTTTCACACCAAGCTAACTTTAAATTTCCTAGTAACGATTATGATATCTGCTTCTTACCCCCAAATGCAAATTATATATTCTTGGTACATGTAATTTGGTTTCCATATTAGGAAGGGGCAGAAAAATGTGAAATTTAGTTCCCAATATCTGAGGTTTTATGTGTAACAATTTCAGATTACCTGGTCTTTATAAGCAATTTGGTTTCTGGAAAGCTTGAGCCCAATTTAGTTTCCACAATTTATTATTATGGAGAATGACAACTGACAACATAAAGTTTCTACAAACAAGTAGGAAGTAACGTCGATTGGGAGGCAGTGTATATAAATTAATAAATAGATAATACATTTGAATTAATTTGGTGGGTAAAAAAATTGCAAGCAATATTAAACTTACTCAGTTGCGGATTACTGTAAAGGCTAGACGGAGCTTAATAAGTCTCGCGAAGCTTCGGCGGAACCCGTGATACAGAAAAACTGTTATGGTAAAGAAAAACTAGGGAAAAAATCAAGAACTTTATTCCACTATTGTTATTGAAGCTCGTTGGTTAAGTTTTTGTGTTACTTTTTTTTATTTGAGGTTTTTCTCCGCCCTTAAGTGGGCCCCCCGCTTTATTTAGTCCCGGGCCCCGTAGGAGTTGAATCCGCCACTAGACTTACTCCAAATTGCACTATCGGTTCACTTCTGCTATTACTCAATAAAAATTGCTCGCTTAAAGAGATTTGGATCCAGGAAGTCAAAAGCTTCCTGGATATTTTTCGGTAACTGCGTGTCTTACTTTCTTTACAAACGTTATAAAATGTTGTTCTGACACGAGCAACGTCATGTGTATAGTTTCTTCAAAAAGTACATAGAGTATTGGAATGCAATAATCACAGATCTTTATCGAGTATTTCAGAGATGTACTTAAAATTAACGGAATATTTTTTTCCTAATAGCATTACGTGTATGAAAATTAGATTTTTTGAAGGAAGAGATATTTTCATTTTCCTTTTTTTAAGGATGTTATTGAATACCAAAACGGCATACTATAAGTTAGTTTCATTTATAAGAATGATATTGAAATTATTATTGGCAAATTATTAATCCATTTTTACTAGTCAAATAAATACAAAGAGTTTTATCAATTTTGTGTTCCCTGCCGTAACTTCCCGTTGTGAACCTTCCTTCGATCGTCCATCCTCTAGTGGCACATTCCGAAACTAAATGATATCGTATCCAAAAGAGAAACTGAATTAAAAATCGTATAGGCCTCGAAATATCGCGCAAAAGGCCAATCATTTTATAAAACCCAAGTGCAAATGATCGTTTTTATAATAAGTGTATTTAATATTCCGGAAAATTTGCTAAATATCAAAGACCTAGTTTCTTGTTCTTCTAACCTGCATTTAAATCGATTGAAAAAATATTGATCTCAAAACGTAGTGTTTATTCAAAACCCGTGAAACCCAAATGTGTTCTTGTAGTGTTTAACGTGTTTCGGGATTTATAATATTAATATATAAATAGTTTTTTCAAAATTTCCATTATATAATAGTGGCCTTTAGTAAAAATTTTTCAATTTTTTCCTGAATTCATAGCAATATAAAATAATAACTTCTCAAAAGACTGTTTCTTATAATTCGACTGATCTGATTTCGACTGAAAAAAATCGGTTTGACTGAAATTTACACCAGATTTTCAAGCGTTTTCGGTGTTCGATGGAGTCTCGAAATTTTTTTTCGTGTTTGGTGTCATATACATCGGGTGTTTTTTAAATTTGTACTCGACATTTTTTAATAAATCGGCGGCTACACTTGCTTATTCAAAGGTACGTCTTATGCAAAAAACATTTCTTATCGTTACTTCAAAATTCAATCGTTTTGAGTCAGCTGCAAGAACAGCTGATTAATTAACATGCAAAGTTGACCATTTCGTAGAATATATACGGTTGTCCAATTTTTTTTTCAAACTTAAAATTAATTATTGAATATATTATTTGGAGTTTTCTATCGATAATTACGAAGTTGATTGTCTTAACTCTCGCTACGTGGAATCTCCATAATTATTATCGAATAAAATCAATAAATAACAAAACCCACTACAGAAATATACAGGGTTCGATTCACTCGACGACCGGCCATTAGACGTATCTCAAAAATGGCATAAGATAGAATTATCAAATTTTGTATTAGGCACAATTTTGACAGTACAACTCCGCAAGCTGATAATAACATTATTTATGTCATACTAGCTCATTATTGTGTTTTTATTGCTTAGTTACCAACTATTTATTGCCCGTGCGGGCATAGAGAGAAATAATTTTTTGTTCGACTTATTTAATAACCATGTCGTAAGCTTCTTTAGACTTTTTTGGCAACAGATTTACAGTTGCTTTCTTTGCTTTTTCAATAATTTCGTCAGGAAATCCAAAATCTTCGTTCATTTTGACTTCTAACTTTGACACATATAAAATTTATTGTGATATTATGACATTTACGTTTGTCAACATTCACCTATTAATTCAAACCGGATTTTCTAAAACACTGATTTGTATTAAGATTGGATTGCAATAACGAACTAGTATGACATAAAAGTTTGTATGTACCGCAGGTATAAACAGATGTGTATAACCTCGGGCGACTTACAAACCCTCGGGCCGGAGGCCCTCGGCTTCGTAAGACGTCGCCCTCAGGGCATGAATATCTATTTATACCCTTGGTACATAAATAACTATTTGAATTTTTGGATTTAGCGCTTAATTTCAGAACAGGTTTATCCATCTCAATATCTCAAACAGGTGAATTTGGTATAATCTTTTCATACACCCATTTTCGGTGATTTTGACAACTCACCCTGTCGTGACAGTTTCCAGACTTGTTTCCCTGATTCAAATAATAATAGATCCTCAATAAACCCTTTTTCACCTCCAGTTTGAATTATTATTAGGCTATTGTCTTGTTGCGGCTGAAAAAACTATAACTTTATTTAGCATCTTCATAGGTCTTTTTATAAACTTTCTAACAGACTTTACGCTACTGCGTGTTTATTTGGGAGTTTCCTCGAGTATGCTTAACCAAGTCATGAAGTGTTCACTTTTTATTTTAAATACTTATCTGTACTATTTCTCTGATGCAGCTTAAGCATTTTAAAAGTCGAATACAACAATGCACTCCACGAAGCTAGGTAATTTTCCAAAATCAAACGTGTAGCAGGCAAAAAACCTTTTTTATGTTTTTTCTTTTTCGAATAATTGAAGATCTCACACATTTCAGACATGTTTTGGTACCATTAGATTGGTAAATAAGCTGCTTCACTTTTTGGAGTGAGGGTCTGTATGTGAGACTCACATTGAAAACCGTTTTGTTAGTTCACGCCTTAATATAAAAATCATCGATTTTCTTCATAGATTCTATCCATTTTTATCTCATAAGATATGATAATGTATAGAATCCAAAAATTTTTCAATTGATTAGGTGCAGGTATAAAATTTACCACATCCAAATTATTTCGCTAAACTGTTCTAAAACACGGCTACAAAATTTCCTCAACGGGGTTGATAATAAAAAAAGTGAAACTGGCCGGTCAGGAGGTCATCACTATCGAGCTGCAGGAGGTGGAGGATGATTCCGTCGCGACAGCTGTCGTTTCTGAAACCTCCCCTCCGCCACCAGCAGCAACTGCAGTACCAGCAACTCAAAGTGAAACGAGAACAGAGGTCGCGCCAACCTCTACGGCAGCTTCGCAGAGACCTGCTCCTGCTGCTTCACCACCGAACACTATGACAGGTGAGTTAGGTTGCATTACTTGTCAATTCTAGAGTATGAAAAGAAAAGAGAGACAAATAATATACTTTGGAATACCCACATTCTGGATCAGCCTAAATTGAAGTTTATTTATGAAGTACTAACATTATTTTGAGATAACCCACTGATCCATTGTTGACAGAAAAAAATTAAATCACAAAACTCCTAAAAATATCCAGATAACTATAGATACTATCTAATGGAGATAATAAAACAAAAATATAAATAAACCAAAGATGGATAAGAGTATTATGAAATTATAAAAATGGCTTGTTGATATTGATTTATTTGAATGAATAAAGGATAAACCACGTATAGGTAGTTATATTAGTAGACACAGCAGTGTCTTCAAAAGACAAAATCTTTGAAATAATTATATAAGCAAATGAAATAATGTTCCCGATCAATTTTTCATAAAACATTTGATATTCATGATCAGAATATCCATTATATTCAATTTAAATTCAATGTCACTTCACAGGTGCTTCAATATACGCAGGGTAGCGAGAAAGTCTGGAATCAAGTCATTTTCTTTGAAAAGAATTAACATATAATTATTATCAAATTTTGGGGCTATAAACGGTATTGTATTCTTCATTTTTTTGGCAGTTCCTCTTGAAAACGAAGAATACAATACTGTTCATAATCCTAAAATTTGATAATTATATGTTAATTATTTTCAAAGAAAAAGGCTTGGTGCCAGACTTTCTCACTACCCTGTATACAATTATCACGAGGTGTAGGGGAGAAGACGAAATAAGGCTTCTAGTGCTGCCGTTGGCGAGCTTCTCATGCATTATTCAATCATGAGACAAGCCTAGTCTCATCTGTCAACGGTACCAACGACGCACATGTTTTGCGACAAGTTCACCTCACCATTATTGATTAGGTCTCCGATCTATATCTATTCACCACGTTTTCCAGCTATTTAGTCCATGTTATTCTCGTGTCAAAAATAACCCCAGGATATTAAAAAACCATCATTGTGATCTCCATACCTTGAAAGGATCCAATCTTACAAAGTTCCTTTTTTAGGTGTGAGGCTCTATTTTTTATTGGGTGAGACTTATTTTCGGAGCCCACCGCTTTCGTCGACTTTGCTAACTCACTCACTCACTACAGTATTGAATTTGACTTCTGATATGATGACCAGATCGTCCGCCTATCCCAAGACAGTGTTTTTCTCTTTAAGGCTCCTCTTATTAGTCCAACCATTCTAATATTAGACGGAATAGAACTCATCCCTTAGGACATCCTCTTGAAACCCGAGATTGTTGAGTTTTTTACCATGTAGTGTATCCATCCGCAGCTAGCTCTCTAGATTACTTCGTTAAAGGCGTTGTCAAAGGCACCCTGTATATCAAGGAAGGCTGCTTATGATATTTCCCTATTTTCAAGAGAGCATACCCCATTCCATGCGCCAAGTGATGAAGTGCATGTCTACTAGTTTTTCCCATGTCTTCAGCTCTTCACTTTTTTAGGAATAAACACCACGCTCACTTTCCTCCACACCTTTGGTATGTAACCCAGTCCCATGCTTACTCCAATGGTTGTAAACAGTCTACTGAGTGTATTGCTCTTTTGTAGCAAATTAAGTCTACCACTCTACTTTGGATTCTTCGAAACCATACATTGTGCTTTATCTAGTGGCTCATTACTTATTTTACATTCTGAAAAATCTACTTCGAGACGTTCCACCTAAGCTTCCTCCCCATTTTGTGTACATCTCTCATTTCTTGTCTCCAATGAGAGTATCATACGAAGTCTAGCATGTCTGTTCTATCTCTTCACATGGGTCTCTAAGATCCTTGTTACATTCGGTCTTCGTCTCTTCGTCCTTAATTGCTTTCGTATTCTTGCCCACGAATCTTCAAGGTCATTGTTCCACCAGGGTACATTCCTGTTGTTTCTCCTTGTAGCTTCCAGGCGGTTACGATTGAATGTAGACACTATAGGTTCTTGGAATTGTTCCACAGCTGGGACAACATCTTACTGCATCTCTTACTCTTTAAAAGATTCAGTCATATCAAAAGAAAAAACATTAATGACAGAGTAATAAATTCTATAAAATAATGTACATAGTATCGTTCATTAACTTGAAATTAAAATTTCAATAACAGGACGTTTACTGTAACTTTATTTTTATAAATAATATTAATTTAAAATCAAGTTTATCCTCCCATTAAATGAACAGTATACAAAATTAAAACAATCATACGAATAATCGCTGATAAGGCTTTCCGTACCTTACGTATGTGAAACGAATATTGCGGGAATAACGGTACTTCGACTCACTATACCACTAGCAGCAGCATCAACGTCCACTAGGTTACCAGCACCTTGTCAAATGACGATGAAATTACAGTTACGATATCGGTTACCGTTATTTTGTATAACATTACTTAGAGGCGCGCCTGAATTATGGTCTGCGTAGCAATACATCTTTACTCTCTCAGATCCGGCTTGAGTGTTTTTCTTTGAAGTTTTTAATAGAGTTTATTTTAACTTAGTTAAATATGGTTTAGCTTAACATACGATTTACACAAGTAAGACAAGGGTAATATGAACATCACTACTTGAAAGAGGAAGAAGAATTGTTGGCTTAGTCCTCTCTAAAGCAGGAGGGCGTGTGATCATGCCCTTCTTAGTTACTTTCAACCATCAGGTTTGTTCCCGTAGCAAGTTCCTAACTGTTATAGACATATTGAGTCTGCGCAGTATCAGAGTTCAGGCTCTGCTGCAACGTTTTTTTGATACTGCGCAGACTCAATATGTCCATAACAGTTAGGAACTTGCTACGGGAACAAACCTACTGTTGCTAAAAGCGCAGATATCTGTATCTGTAGAGTAGGGATGGTGAGTGTCACCCATTGTACATGCTCCCAAGGAGTTGTCCTCCTAGGTCATCGTTCAGCCTGTCCTTCCCAGGAAGGTGGTCAGATCACTAGGTCACTTTATATCGGCAGGTGTAAGCCAAGACTCACCGAACACACACTCTCTTATTGTCGATAACTCCGGACACTCGCATAAGACATGCCTGACAGTTTAGCTGGTTTAGCTGACCTGGTTTAGCTGACCAATAGAAGAGATATTCAAAATTTTAGAAAGGATTAACATTATTCTAAATCTAATTATGTTTCACTGCCAGACTTATCATCAAGATCAATTACAATAGGCTCTATATTCTATATCTGTAGAGTAGGGAGGGTGAGTGTAGGCTCACAGCACTTGTGCCACATGTGACCCATTGCACATCCTTCAGGGGAGTTCTCCTCCTAGGTCATCGTCCATCCTGTCCTTCTCAGGAAGGTGGACAGATCACTAGGAGACATCTCCTTTATATCGGCAGGTGTAGGCCAATACTCACCGAACACACACTCTCTTATTGACGATAACTCCGGACACTCGCATAAGACTTACATTTTCATCTTCCTGTTCACACATCCTGCATAGAGGTGTGTGTCCACTAGCCCCATAGTATGGAGGTGTTCTCTTAGTTGACAGTGGCCAGTCAGAAATCATACTGTTAAACGTAGGTTCTTCCTTGTCATCGCCAAATATTTCTTCGGCGCCAGCTTCCCAGGGTCGCCCAAGGTGATCCTGACAAGACTGCATCCTTTGATTCCATCCCATCTCTTAAGGGATTGAGCATGGGTGTTACGTTTGGCTAGTTCCGTAATTGTCGAAGTCGTTAAGCCGTAGGTGTCACTGGGTCCTAAAATGTTTAGTCCATCTGCTTCCCTGGCTAAAGAATCGGCAATGCGATTTCCTTTACTCCTGTCGTGCTCTTTAACCCACCTCAGGATAATATTGTTATCTGACGAGGCGTTAGCTAAATCTTGGTGGAATTCTAGTACTAGCCCCGATATAACACGTTGTCTGTTCCAGGCTAATAGGGCTTGTCTACTATCAGTTCAGATTGTTATGTTTTTATTTCATTTCTGGTTAGTTCTTTGGTGGTAATTGAACCACGCTCGTAATTGTTTCCCATTCCCCACTCAATCCTCATGCTTAGTGATCTGGAGTAAACTCCACATCCTGAACCTTTTCTCATTTTTGAGCCATCTGTTGCATTTGCAGCATATGACTGTGTTCTGTTTTATTTGCGCAGATAAATTTGTACAAATGATATTTGTGTCTCGTAACCGTTAACTTGTTGGTGAAGATCGGTACAGGAGCGGGTAAACATACAACACGGCTCCACCCACCACGTCAAATTTAGTAATTGAGGTGTCAATGCGTCCAAGCAGCCTTTAACCTTCTATTCGATGTGACTGAATGTGAGCTGATTAGCGCAGTTGGTGGGGTATTGAGCTTACAACTCAGAGGTCGTAGGTGTGAAACCCGGTTAGGTGCTGGGTTTTTTTTAAGTTTTTTATTTCTTATTTTCTGATATTTCTATACATAGTTACACTTTGATCAATCGGCTTGGGCCTGGGTTCTCTTGTTTTTTTTAGTTTTATATTTCTGATATTTAGATACATATTCATTTCCATATTGTTATGTTACTACTATGGAGGGCTATTCCATAGTTACTACTATATTTGGCTTGAGTCTTGAGTCTTGAGTCTTGAGTCTTGAGTCATGCGCAGTTGGAAGAGCCGTGTTGTATGTTTACCCGTTCCTATCGGTACGATGTTAGGCAACCACCTGACTTTCTATTGGCAAGCGCGGGCATGTTTTCTTCCTTTTCACTTTGACCATTGACTGCTATTGATTATCGTCTTTGTTTCCTCACCCCTTACAGATGCCGAGTCGCTTCAGATAGGTTTGCCAAACTAGAGTGAATCAAACATTGTAAACTGTTATTTAAGTTATATTTATAATAGGTAGCTCGACGAACAGTCAATGAATGTCGTGTTACAGATTAGCTGAACTTAATTTAGGATTTCATTAAAGTAATACATTGAATACAAAATGAATATTAAATTCACTACAAAAATAAAAAGTACAAAAATTAAGTAGGTATATCAATTGCGTGCCAGCAAGTTATCATTGAATTCGACAATGTACATATTGTGCAGCGTGGAATGCACTCGGTTCAATTCTTTTCGTTGAAGCACCTTGTGATATACGAGATTTTTTTTATCAAGCACAAGAACAAATAAAGCTGACACGTAAACAAACCACTGACCATGAGAACACGAACAGTCAAGGATTGCTCTTGTGATTTTTTAATCATCATGGCGAATGCAAGGAGAATCGGAAACTGAGTTCGTTTAAACTTAGAGGACATATCCGTTGGGATCATTGGAATCCTTGAAATAAGAATTAATTTTCCTTTGAATATCGTCCCGTGAATTACATTACTTATCAACAAGCTCGCTCATTGCATAGTTTTGCTTGGTTCAGATTTTGAATTATGATGACTAACGATCCTGCCTTCAGCTGTAAATTGTATGGTGGTACACCAGGCACATCCAAGGAGTAATCAGTGGCTTCATCTTCCTTTGTTACCACTCAATAGAATTGAATGTATGTAGAGTACCTACTAAGGATTTGATTATTAATGATAAAGATTAGGTCTTCTTGGCCACGGCATTATTAATAATAATACTAACACATCAAAACAAATCATAGACAATATTAATTGAATAAATGACACTTTTGCGACGTAAATATTTATGAAAGATACTCTGACTGGATTGACAGAATAATCTAGAATGATTCAGCATTAGTGAATACATCAATTGAATTGGTATAGCTCTTTTCAAGATCTAAGGAACTGACTTGACTTATAGTCTGTACAGAAAGTACGAGGAGTAATAAATCATTAATTTAA
>CAJUYG010000041.1:530351-549403 GCA_910591675.1 Galerucella calmariensis | reverse complement strand
TTAATTAGGGTTTATTACTCCTCGTACTTTCTGTACAGACTTTAAGAAAACTTGATTTTATTATCAAGCAACTCAACTACAACTACTAAAATTGTGATTGCTATTCGACAGTTGCAATGGCGTTGTAATTGCTGAAAAATTGCTTACAGAATACGTATTTTTCACATGAACAACTGAAAAATGCACTTTTTTAGTTAACCAATTGCTCACTAGAGGCAGTTAACAAATAAATTGCGATCGCGGTCGCAGTTGCTTCTTAGAGAATACGAAACTCGCGTTTGACAGCGACAATTGCGCAATTATCGGCAGTCGCAAGTTACAGAATAGGCCTGCAGGTCAGTTTCTTAGATCGTGAAAGGAACTATACTACAACAAACTTAAAATGATACAAATTTCTTATTTTTTGCGTCGTACTTAAGTTTTGACACAATAATTGTCAAAATTCCAAAAGCTTCTGGAAATGAATATGTCCTTTCTTATTAATTTTGAAAATCTATTTAGTTATTTAATCATAAAAATATAAATATTAAAAACCATTTTATTAAATCTCTACGTTACGTATATTTAATCGAGAGTTGACAACACTGCACCAGTCTCAAACGATACGGATGAAAAAAACGAAGACAGCTATTGATTTTATGTGTTAAGAAAAGAATACCGGATAATCTATACTTTTTGCGTGGTACGGCTTAGTTTTTATAACTTCAAGTGAATTGAACAGTGCAGGAGGTGTTGTTACAAATTATTGTGGATAATTATATTTATCAAGTTTTTGATATTTGTAGCGAATATTTAAAATAGTAGATCAATTAAATATTAATCATAAAAAAATGTTGTTCCTAACACACGCGGAAAGTATAGTTTCCACATTCGAAGATATGTCCAAGCTGCGGAAAAAGTATAACTTTCCGCTTCACTGGAAAATCTCTACTTGTCATATAGGGTGCTTATTTATTCCCACTCGGCCCATAAAATCGAAAATTAATTTTTGTTTAAATTGAACACTTTGTTTATTGCCAAGTCTCTAGATTTTTGTCGATGTGAGTTTTACGGTAGGTTTTTGTTAGGTTAGTTAATCATTTTTGAAAAAACAGCACTGCAGAAATATAAGCGCTAAAACCACAATGTTTAAAAAATGTTTTCAAAAGACAACGTTTCTTTCTGTAAAACTTGCCCAGCGTGCTTCCATATATTGTACAGTGTATTTCCCATTGGCGTACTATACTCTACATTTCAAATGAAAATATATTAATCTTTTCAAATGAAACTTTTCGTATATTTTTCACACTTAAAACCATCACTCAATAAGCATTGAAACAACTTAAATTATTGACAAAATTTAATTTTAATCAACAAGAATTGATAACGTCACACTTATTTTCTATACTCTGTTTCTTATTGTTTGACAGCACGCGAAAAGGTCACAGATGCTAGTCAGGTAGTAAACCATAAGCATCACCGTTCATCTAAGGAATTTATTTACTATTTAATTTTATACCCGATCTGATATATAAAGGTAATATGAATCTAAATTCGGTTAGTTAAAACAACTTGATAATTTGCAAAAAACATTACAATAGGGTCCTACTAAGGATTGTCCTAATGACTACTTAGAAATTTTGCAGGTATATACGGTGAAACTTGGTCTCGCCCATATTTGATGAACATATTATGCGAAATACAATAAGACGAAAAGTACACGAATTATATTCAAAAAAAGAGATCCCAACCCTCGACATAATTCTAAGAATGGTAAAGGAGGACGAGAATTTGCCTGACATAGGGCGAAAAACTTTGTGGAAAATATTACACAAATTAAATTTTACTTGGGAGAAGCAAAGTCGCAAATCAGTGCTAATCGACAACGAGCAAATAATATGTTGGAGACGACAGTATTTACGAGATATCCGAAAATACAGACAGGAGGGAAGACAAATCTATTATCTAGATGAGACATGGCTCAATGAAGGACATTCAGAGAAAAAAATATGGCAGGACAAAAGTATTAAAACCAGTCGTCAAGCTTTCATAGAATGTTTATCTACTGGACTGAAAACTCCTATCGGTAAATGTCGCCGACTAATAATAGCGCATATTGGATGCAACCAAGGGTTCGTTGAAGGTGGTTTACTGGAGTTTCAGTCAACATCAACCAAAGACTATCATGAAGAAATGACTGCAGATGTTTTTGAAGAGTATTTTACACAAATGGTCGAATTAATTCCAAATAATGCTGTAATCGTTATTTCAACTGTAAAGTCGACCGAATCTAATTAAATAAGCAGAATAAAGTAATATCGTAATCTCCGCCACTGCCGCAATATTTATCGTTTATCTGACATTGTTCAGTTTTATTGCCATATTGTATTTTGAGCTGAAACAGGGATGTATAGATAACCAATACAGACACCTACTTGTTTTGCATTAGAATTTTAGTATTTACTTGTAAAATTCTTAGGATCACTCTGTAGAATCTAAATTTCTATTTGAATATTTAATGAGGCTACTGTGCTGTCAGACATTAAGAAATAAACTATACTTTCCCTGTATTCTAACCATTTTCATAAATAACTGTGTATTCGATTACAGCTAATGCAGAACTTTCCATCAAAAATATTTTTTTAGAACTTATTCTCACTCTGTATAAAACTTTTCGGGACACCCTATACAAAGATGAGTGTAAATTGTCTTGAAAAATGAGTTGGTGGAAAGAATTTGCTTCACATTATTTTCCTCGTTTGAATAATATCTTTCTATCAGTGGCGTAACTAGTTTGACTGCGCCCCAATGCAAGTATTTCCCGAGCGCCTAACAACGACATTTCTCCGTACTTCCACGCTTCCTGGATACTACAGACAGTTTTGTTTCAACATATTTTTTTGCTAAAAATTTTCCAGAATATCAGTTTTTGGCGCCCCTTGAAGAAGAAGAAATTACAATCAATAAAAGCAAAACAGCGGGGCACCTGCGATAACCTCCCTTTTAGTTGGGGTTTCAGCCCCCCCAAAAATCTTATGCTAGTTGCGCCTATGCTTGCTGAACGTTTTGGCCTTTTTTTGTCAATTGCGCGTAGACCTCAACATTAAGCTCGTGTTCAATATAAATCACGAATTGTAGGTTAGTTTTCACAGTCTATAAATATTTAATTTGTCTTCCTACTTCTGCCACTAAAACGGCATCCAAAACACATGTTTGACATTCGCAAATGTCATTTTTAACACTAGCACGGAAGTAGAAAAAGTTATTTTTGATAGGGTAGCTGCTCCTTCCAAACCAAAATATCCACAAAGAACTACAAAGAAACAGAAAAATTGAAGATAAGACGTCTAATTCCAGTGGCGTTTCATATCTTGTCCAATATGATCATCAAAAAAACTTGGGGGTCAAAAATGTGCTGCCCCCTTCTGAAATTCCATAATAAATAAAAATTAATAAACGCTGCCACTCTCAGTTTATGGGTAAACGCATATTATTGTCTCATATAATTTTCATAAATTCACGTTAGGCATAACGTTTTGGAGCGTTTCGAAAATGAATTTAAACTTTCAAATAAATCAACATGTAACGATTTTGGGGGATTGAAGCCCCAACTAGAAGGGAGGTCATCGCAGGTGCCCCACCGGTAACAAAAAACTTTTGGTTGCCCCTGCGGGCGGCTGCTCTGAACTGCAAAGGAAGAAATCCTGTACCATCCCTAACTTTTGTCAAAATTTAACATTAATATATAGTAAATACTATGCCGGTTGGGGGGGCTTTGCGGCTCTTCAGATGGGCCTATAGCCCCCCTAGTTGCGCCTATAGCACCCCTAGTTGCGCCTATAGCACCCCTAGTGGCGCCTATAGCACCCCTAGTTGCGCCTATTACATTCGACCACCGAGTATGTGTTATAATTTATAAACAATCTTTTCGGAACACCCTTTATATTATTTATATTTTCCAATATACACAGTTTGATAAATATAATGTTATTGCGTGTACAATATCCAACATTTTAAACGTCTGATTGCATGTGTTGTATTTGTTGGTATATTTATGGATAGTGTGATACAATTCTTTGAATGCATGCTCTAATTTTAAAATCGTATCAAAAGGGATCTGGCAACGTTGCTATAGATAAAGTGGTAGTCGCGTTAGCAACGTCCGCATCTAGCAGTCGTTGCGCCCGTGACGTCACTATTTCCGTATACGTCATCCAGGTCAATAAACTGCCTTGAAAGGTCGCGAGGACGTGTTCCAGCTTCGGCTACCCGACGCTGATCGGCGCTGGCGCTATTTTAACTTCAATTATTTCCTTTAATTAGTTGAACTGTGAAGTTACAGAGTGATTGGTTTTAAAATAGTAATTTTATGAGACTATATAAATAATAGGGGGGGAATGTTGGATACAATTATTTGGAATACGGCCCAAAAAATATGCACTAGATACTCTTACAATTTTATAGAATTTTCCATTTATTGTTATACTCTATTCAAAGATATTTCTTGTTATACTCCATTCAAAGATATTTCGTTTTAACTTAACACCAACATTATTTTTTCTCTTATTTTTTTGGAATGAAACCACAATAATGTTTTTTATTTTTATTTCGACGTTTCGGTAGCGTTCCAGCTACCTTTGTCAAGATTAAATGATGATAAAATAATTTTTTGGTCCCTATCTGACACAACGAAAAAAATATGACAACTAGACAATCAATAATATTTTGAAGTTTAAGACTACAAAACTTTGTTGTCAAATTTTCTTAAGGTCCATTCATAATAGATCACATCTCTGGTAAAATGTGAAATAAATATTTCATTTTATGACATTCCAAAGATATGAGTCCACTAGAAATGGAATCCAGTGAAGTGCACGTCGAAATAAAAAATAAAAAAACATTATTGTGGTTTCATTCCCAAAAATAAGAGAAAAAATAATAAATAATGCCACAAGGAACTTACAGAAGATATTTAACACCAACATGAATGATTCAAGAGAAAAACCCACAACGGTCTAATGTGTGGTCAGTTGAGGGGCTGTCTCACAAATCCTTCACTTCACCGATGCTGAATAACAAACTCACGATCCGAACTTCTACTTGATATTATATTATGTATATAACACGTTATTTTGAGAATCACAGTTCCATGCAGCATTGAGAGCTGCTTCGTCTAACTTCAAGTTAATAAAATGGAATGAGAATGAGCACAGCCAAAATCGATCCTGACATACGATGATATGAATCCTGCATGATATTATCCCAAGTAGGAAAACTTCTACGAATAACTGGGAGTTATCCACCTACACTTCAGTATTTTTTATTTGGGAATCTGAGCTAGCTCAGAGAAAGTATGGAGGCACTGTGTTTATCTGATGAAAGTCACTATATATTTATTTCTACCACAATATTTTGTAAAATTGGAGCTGGAAGATTTGTGTCATCGACACCCACTTACTCGTTCACTCGCTAGCTTTTAAACTCGCAGACTAGCAGCTCGTGAACTAGCTCAGTGTCATCGAGGTTTTAGTAGATGCTTGTAAACAAGCTTAAATCATGTTCACTAAGCAGCACCAAGCAGGAGATTGTAAACTACCCGCTAGAGGTGTGAAGCTGGGTTTCTTTAAGCGTAGATTACCTGGACCGTGTTTAAACTCCTGATTGACTAATTCACTTGCTTTTCAGTCTAATCATGTGTTAAGTTCTGGACAATTTACAAAGATAAGTGCTGCAGTCAGTGTACTTGCATGTGCCAATTTCTATAATTAAGCAAACATTGCACAATTCTATCTATTCATTAATAACTTTTAACTGAATTATGCAATCGTTTTATTAATTGACTCCGCCATGACTCCATGTAAAATATCTACAACTGTTTACAGTAACTTAACGCGACAAGCGAGATTCCGCTTTGTTCTGCAATTTGATCACATAGTGTAAATTCTGGTGGAGGCAGCTGGATATTTAAGCAGCTGGGTGTATTTAAATGAACTCGACAGTTAGTTGTGACGGCAACACAACAGTAGCGTAGCGAGTGGAAGATATAGTAGTTTAAAAGAGGCTGCGTTATTAGTATGCAGTGTGTTGATTTTCATAGTGACTTAATTCAAGAATTCTGTTGTTTAAAATATGTATTAGTTCCTTTTGCTACTTTTCAGCCCTTAATAATATTTTCATTAAGTCATTTAATAGAAATAATTAGAAAAAAAGTATTATTAAGACAAAAATACAACGCATATTTGAATACATAGGGGACTAAATTTGAAAATGCAGATACAAAATTTGATTTTTTGAACCTAGCTTTGTCATTTTTAGTCATAGAAAGTTTTTTAAAAAACGATTTTATAGAGTTTCCAATTGCCCATTGCAATTGCATTTAAATTTTTTTAAATTCCTCAGTTTTTAAATGAGGTGAGCTTAAAGGGCTCGAATAATATGGTGTTCGCTCGTGAATAGAGGTTTTAAGCGGCTGTATCTCGCCAAATATTAACTGTCTAGAAAATCTACGCACAGGGTGATATTAGTAATTAGAAAAGCTACAATTTAATAATCAATCAGTGTTCTCATATCTCTAGTGATTCAGGAGATATGTTGAAGAAAAGGGTAAAAAATACGAGATTCCAAAAAATTCAATTTTTCTGAAATTAGTCATTTTAAATTGGTCACACTTCTTGGATGTATTGATAACATATATATAAAAAGGTGAAGATCAATTTCAATTAGGGTTAGGATTTGTTCGTAGAGAAAAGAAGGTAGACTCCGTTTCACATAAGAAGAAACCACGCGAAGCTGCAGACGTATGCGCGAACTTGTCAAAACCAGCGCCTTATTGTGAAATTGATATTCGACTTGAAATCAGTAGCTCAACGTAACAGTAACGTAACACAAAATTAGAATTTGTCGGCCTTGACTGTAAAATTTTTCCCTTAACATCAAAAAGTCTTTTAGGAGGCACGGTTTTAGATCAAATATAAAACACAATCATTACAGATAAACTAGCTAAACGTCTTAATATATTCCAAAAAATATTTGACAATAAATGATTTCTTCAAAGCTGAAATGTCAATAATAAAATTGGTGTCTGCATGAAACATCATTTGTAACGCCAATGGCATGAAACGGTAGTTACTAGGCGAGATAAACGAGACCGATTTTGGTTTCTGCGCAAGTCGGCTGGCAAACTTCACGTGGCTCTTTTTATCTGTGCTTCTTCTTCTTCTTATCTTCTTATGTAAAACGGAGTCTACTGACCTTGTTTTGATCATAAGACGCTGAATTTTCATGCTAGAGACTTTTGAAGGTCCAATTATATACCTTAAAAATGATTTTTTCCTCGAAAAATGCAAAGCTTTCTTATTATTTGACTTTGAATCTGACGAAAGAAAGCTAGCCATTAACATGCTTAGGTTTGTATTGGTCGTAGACAAATTATATAAAAAAAATTCGTTTGTTTGATTTAAGTTAAAATTTTGCTTTATACACTGTTTTTGATAAAATGCAATATTAGTTTTACGAAAAAAATTTAAAAAACATTAGTTACTTTTTCCTGTAGTTGAAATGTAATAAATAATGTCCATTTCCGAAATAGGGTGACAACCACCTTCTAGGTTTTAACTTACATTTGCACTACCTTCTGTGAAAATTTCAAGTAAATCCATCCTTGACGAAAAAATTGCGATCCAAAATGCTTCATTTCCTGTAGGTCCTACTGTGAAAAGTTTAATTCATACAAGGTATTTTTGTATTTATTTAAATTCATTTATTTCTTCCCAGGCTCACTTGCTGAACGACTTTCTTTCAGAGATGATGTATTTCAAGTTATTCAACAAAATTGAATAGTCCATTTTGTGTATTAATAGTTATGCAATTTTATGTGCTAGCAGGTGTTCAATATCGAGGAAATATTTAACTTGTCTGGTTGTATCTCGGTAGTCCAATGATTCTGCCTACTCTAAATTTCTAAACGTCTGGCTCACATACACCGCACAACAATCAAGATAATTTAATTAACTAATGCCCGCCTTTCTGAATTAATGAGTTTTTGTTTTTACGCAAATTAGAAGCCCCCATTATTTTGGGTTTATGATTTGTGCCTATATCGCATGATGGTCAAAATGTTTCCAAAGTAAATTTATTTTCTTAAATTCTATTTATTCAACTAAAAGCTTTTCATGGGGTTTGTTCCAATAATTCTCCACTTTCTTCACCCCCATACCCTAATTAACGCAGTTCTGTTAACCGTTTAGAGGCTCTCTCATAACTCTCGGCTTTTCTTCGAGCTGGAAGTTGTGTTCTCTCTGCTACAATATATGTTCCAAAAGCTCTTAGTCAGCGCTTGCGTGCCACGATGTCCAATCTTGGATCAAGTTAACGAGAACAGCGGACAATCCAAGTTCCCTATCCATCTAAAGCAAAGAAACTTCCAACGAACTTTCTTCCCTCTTTATAATAGACGGCTGACTAACCCCAATCTCCAGACTCTGGAGTAGGAGCCGGAATATATGGGGTACGAGAGAAGATCTCTCTAAGCCTAGGGAAACATGCTACTGTCTTTCAGGCAGAGGTAATGGCGGTGCAATGCTGTGCAGAAGAGTTGATGAGACAGGAGGTGGATAACCAAAGCATCGTCATCTACTACGTTAGCCAAGCAGCACTTAAGGCGATACGCTCATATAGGATAACATCAAATCTGGTGTGGGAGTGTCGCAAGGCCCTCAACAGACTAGGTAGTCATAATAGAGTGACCCTAGCCTGGATACCAAGCCAACAAGGAATGAAAGGCAATGAAAAGGTCGATGAATTAGCCAAGCAGGATGCAACAGAGGTCATGGTAGGAACAGAACCTTCCTATGGAATTGCTAAATGCCTAAGTAAAGAGAGCATCCACAAATGGATAAACAACCAGGCACTGTGGTATGAAGCCCCAGGACAAAGGCACGCTAAATTATTTCCTAAAGGCACTTAGGCCAAACTGTCACACGACCTACTATGTCAAAGTCAAGAAATGACGAGGATGATGGGGGGAATGCTGACCGGACATATGTAGATTGAGGGAATAAATGTACACAATTGGCCTAGCAGATTCTGACAGCCTATGCAGGTTCTGCAAGGAAGAAGACGAAACCACGGAGCACATATTCTGTGAGTGCGAAGGCCTAGCAAGGGTGCGGTTTCACTTACTAGGAGTGAAAAACCGAGGGCAGAGAGCAAAGGAGGCGGTATCCAGGCTATTAAGTTTAATGAAAAGAGTAAAGCTAGATATCGAGCTCTAAATATGAGGAGGGCCACAATAGATCTGCAAAGGTCGCAGTGGGATCGAACAAAAAGCCACTCCAATTCTAATCTAATCTAATCTAACCCCTATCTCCATTTGTTCCTCAGTCACCTGGGGATTAGGATTTTGATTAAATCTTTGTGTGGAAATTTTAATCTTGGTCACAATATGAGCTTCCATAAAGAGCAAGGTATCGTGGAAATTTCTGTGACTTTGCTTTGTCGGAATCTTGAAGAAGCTACACCTCACCGGTCAAGACAAGTCCGTGGGTTAAGGCAAACCAGCCAGTTAAAGCAAGTAGGCCAAAGCAAGTTTCGCATGCGTGAATATCATACTAATCTCCCTAGCTATGTTTATGTCGTTGACGGCAAGTTAGAATTGCAATTTGCAGTGTAATGGCTGTCGCTCAACCCTCTTCAAGGGTGCGTTAAGATTCCATCAGTCGAGTGCGCACTTTTGTGATAATATCAATATCTATAATTTTATGATAATTTTTCATAATAAGACTGAGATTTTCGATACCAGCAATCCTTCCTATCCTTTGTGATGCAGTTTCATCAACAAAGTATATTGGGGTGACACTCGCTAAGACCTAAAAGAACTATTATGCCCCCTTACTTCTTCTTGTTCTCCTCCCATATCATTCTGCAAATGTTTTAATTTCAGAAATTTGGTAACCATTTGGTACTGTCTATTATACAATACAAAACTGAATAATTTCAACGAAATGCGATACAATATTACGAGATAATTGGTTTTACTTTTACAGTTTTCATTGTTGTATGTGATGAGAATTGGGCAGAAATTGAAGATCAATTTGCAATTTGTCGGTAAGAAAGAAAGAGAAGAGCCAACGGTATTTCACGTTTTTTGTTCATGTCTATCACTAATCCTGACATTATCAAACTATTATTTATACGAAACGTGCAGTAGTTATTCAGATTTTAATAAATACCCAATTATGTGCTATTAATTTAACTGTGTTACAATTCCAATCAAAATGTTATAGTTCATCATTAAATCCAGCTCAGCACATATCTTTTATAAGCATCAACATTCATGTCTGATTGAACATAAATCAATATTATGGATGGTAAGTTGGAATAAAATGATCCGATACCGGACCGAGCGCGATAAAAATATTCTCCTACTTCCTATATTTCAAACAATGCATTTTGACACTGTTTTGACGTAAGTAACAATTATTAAAGAGGTATTGATTACCCTTGACGATGAGCTGTAATGCCCGTACTTATATAAACAAGGCTTGAGGCTGAGCACGGGCTTGAGCATCAGTTTTTGACACATTTTACATGTAAAAGGTTTGTTGCCTTAACAAGTTCCTAGCTGTTATGGACATGTTACGGACATATTAGGTCTGCGCAGTATCAGAGTTCAGGCTCTGCTGGAATGCTTTTTTGATACTGCGCAGACTCAATATGTCCATAACAGTTAGGAGCTTGCTACGGGAACAAACCTAATGTGTGTCAAGAACTGATGCTCAAGCCCGTGCTCAGCCTCAAGTCTTGTTTATGAGTAAGGGAATAAGTCAACTCACCACCTTTGCCATCTCTAACCAAGCTTTCTGTTGCTTTTGAGTATTTGACAATATCGAAAAATGTTATAGATAAAAGTTGATCAGAATTGAAAACTACATTCAAATACATATACGATTTTATCTATTCATATGAAAAAATGGATTTTTTTTTGAAATGTATTTCTAGATACAATAACAAAGCAAATTTTACTGTAGTTACGTGTAATATAGCTCTGACAAACTAATGAATGTTTGATAGCTACAAATGTTTGACAGTAACTGTCAGAACGCAAATATCGTAGCGTTATTAATAAAATAGAAACAATATTAAACAAGCACAAAACCCATTTTTTCAATGTAAATGTATGCAATTGCATATTTGAACGTAGTTTTCAGTTCTGATATTGTCAAATTTAAAGGTACTGTACTCTTGAGTAAAGTTCATATTTTTTGATAAACCTCGTATAATACTAAAAATAATTGATATCTGATCATTGTATTTTATATTTTAGAACATGCAGAACTTTTTATGGAGAATAAATTTTTTTCCTAAAACTGATAATAAAAAAGTTTCTCATATGGTGCGAACTTAAGTAGACCAGTGTGTATATACAGGGTGTTTCTAAATTCATGCGACAAAATTCAGGAGGTGATTGCTCGTATGAAATTAAGATGGGTCTTTCCTATAACAAAATTTCCTCAGCTCATCTCTTTCCGAAATATCACCCTTAAAAGGTGGTGACTAAAATTAGGTTTTTATTTTTTTTTTCTAAAAGTTCAGTGAATATAGAAACTTAAAATTCTGTAATTTCCGTGCATTCGCAAAGGACTAATCACGGGTATTTTTTCAATATTCCTGTTACATTATACGGGAATGAAATTATCAGCCCTTATTTTATTTCATATCACCACTTTTTTTCAAATTTGAAAAAAAATTATCCCTAAATATATTCCCCCAAACCAATAGCTGCAGAAAAAAAATATTTACCATAATTTATAATTTTTTCAATAAATTATGAGGAAGATAGTAAAGAAGTAAAATGTAATACGATTCATAATAAATGCTGAAAATGCACGAAAATTTTATAATTTCAAGTGTCTAGCTTTACAGAAATTTAAAAAAAAAAATAAAAGGAAATTTTCCTCCTGAATTTTGTCGCATGATTTTATTAACACCCTGTGTATTCAATAAATTTATATTCAACTGTAGGTAAAATTTAAATATCCTGTAAGTCGAATGTACAAATGTATCTTCTATTTTTACCGATTTCTTACTTAAATGACGCATGTCTCGTTAACACCACCTCTTTTATTTTTCATTCTACTTATATAGAGCTACGGATGTTATAAACACCCTCAATTTGTCTTCAGAAAATTTTTAAACTTGACTCGGGTTTCATTGCGACATTCGCGTTAAATCTGGCAAATTGAAGTTTAAATTATGTGTAAATATTTTTTTATCCCTAACACATGCTCGAGATAAGTGTTTCGAAACTGAAACAGCTTTTTTAAAAAGGAATTTATTTATTATAGGTTACAAGTAGATCTATTCGTTAGAATGGTTAGACAGAAACTGAAAATGTATAATAATAAAGGTTCACATTTGCATTATAGATAGCGTTAGAATTCTTAGTAAAGGTGTCAGCTTTCTGTAGGTGTCATGGAATTGTCATCTCGTAACTCTCGCTTTCTTTTTATGACTCGTTAGTCATGTGGATAAATTCAACATTCGCATATTTTCATTCTACTTCGAGCTGTTCTTTTTCTTTGCTAAAATTAAAAATTAATGCACGTCTTTGAAATAAGTCGCGCGAACTAATATAACATTACAGCGCAATGCTGTTTTTTATTACTTGGTTTATTGGAGATATGAAAAATTTGCATATAAAAGTCATTAATTTATTGCACAGCTTTGAGAAAAAAAAATCTGTTATACAAACTCGCATACTGGAAAATATTCTTAAGTTTCCTACTCCACTGCTAGAGGGCGTAGTGATTAATCACAATAATGAACCGTTTAAATGTATTACAAACGTTAACCCTGATCTTTGACTTAAAAAGTTGATTAGTTGATGTTTAGATCACGCGCAAGCGCGACCTATCATTTGGAGAAATTACATTATTCAAAATAGGATGCAAACGTACCTTTCGTGGGGGCAATGTATTTTACGTCTTTTTCTACTGTCCCACTGACAGTTCTCGTCAGGTCTGTACTTTGTTGTTTACGGTCAATTATTATTTATGAAAAATGAATATTAATCTTATTGTTATACTTATTTAAATAATACAAAAATATGCCTAGATACAATACACGGAAAAACATCAGCCTTTTGAAAGTTCTCCAGTATTTTCAGTTATAAAAAGAAGCTGGTAATTATTAATTTCATGTCCCTTTAAGGTTGGCTATATGTCAAAATAGCAAATAAAATAAACAACAAACTCAAAAACCGGATATACGTCACAAACGATGACGCACTCCAAGAATGTTATTATATGAACTATACCAAAAATCACATTGTTTAGAATTATCTCCCTGTATAAACTGGGCAAATTATCCCCCGGTATATCACCCAATAAAGGAAACAGAAGAGCCCAAACTAACGCTATTGATAACGCAATAAACTTTATGACATTTTCGTATCAGTAAAACTCAATAAAAACGTTTTAAAAGGGAATTTGCTTACCGCTGCTTTTCAGTTTTTATATTATTTATAATTTTTCAAATGTTTAGTTGTTTTTTAGTACATTTTATTTTAACAAATGTAAACTAGAATGTTTGTTTCATCCCTATAAACTATAAACTAACTACTAATTTGTCATAAAAATAATTACTATGTTATAAATTTCACTAATCTTTTATCTAAACATTTAATCAAAATAGAAAGCTGTATTCTCGTCATATTGCTGTTTAAGCCTGTAGGGTACTTAAATGAAAGTGTTGAGTTGATAATATTTGTAAGTAGTTATAGACATAGAAACGTAGAAAGGCTATTGCTTTTTCTCATCTACCAAAATTTACCAAAATAGAAATTATTGGCTTATTTTAAATACAACTTATTAATTAAGAAATAAATTAATTGTACGGAAATACGAACAGGAAATAACCAAAAAAACTTGATTATAAAGAAGTAGAAAACGGAAGTATAAAGGATAAATGGAACTACAATAATATATATAGCAAAAAAAAGTGTGTAAAAATCAAAATAATATGAAACAAACTTCATGGTGGACGATAGAAATAAAAAATGTAGTGAAACAAAAGAAAATGGCATGGAAGAAATACTTCTCGATTGGAACAGAAGAGACATATAATAAATATAAGGATGGAAGGAAGAAAGGAAGAAAGGAAGAAAGGAAGAAAACAAAAGAACTAATTAAAACATCGTAGAGCGAGCAATGGAGGAAGTTTGGGGAGAGAATTGAAGATGACTGCAAAGTGAATCAGAAATTCTTCAATAAAGTATCAAAGAATATAAAATATATTATCAGGAACTACTTGATGATACAAAAGATAGAGAGCACTTGCAGACGATGTTATATCAATAGCAAAACATTAAAAAGAACTACAAGAAAACATAAATGTGTGGAATACAGCAATGGTAGATATGGGAATGGAAATAAACTAAAAACAAAACAAAAGTTATGGTCATTGAAGAATAGATACAGACAAAATAGAGCAAGTTAAACATTTTCAGTACCTTGGAGCCATGGTAGACGAAAATGGAACACAGAAAGCAGATATCAATAATAGAATAATTACAGCTAATGAAACTACTTAAAACTATACTATACCGTGAATACCAAATTTTTAAACAAAAAAGAAATATCTAAAGAAAAGTATTAAAAGTATTTAAACCAATATCGACAAAATACTTGGGTGTTAACAGGACAACAAAAAAGTAAGATACAGGTGAAAGAGACGGAATATTCAAGAAGAGTAAGAGGTGTTACAGAAGAAAATAGGATGAAACCATAGATATATATATAAGAAAAGACCTAGAAATACACAATCGACTTAAGAATTTATATAAGAAAGACAACTACAATAATTGTGGAGACATTTAAAACGTATGGATGAAGGGAGACCAGTTAAGAGAATATGGAAAACAGAAATTGGAGAAAATAAAAAAGGGACAAACCAAGAAAAACTTGGGATAAGGTAGTGGCTGGATCATTGGATAAAATAGGAAACAGCTGGAAAGAAGCGAAGGATTTATCTCAAAATAAGATAGAATAGAAAACATTCGCAACGAAAGAGTAATTGTAACACACCTGAGTTCTTTGATTATTATATATGTTAAATGTGACACCTTATTTTTTTTAATACCATCTGAAAGTCCCCTTGTTCCCTTTTCCAAAAATGTCTACAAGATTTTCTTTTTTGAAAGAATATCAAGAGCTTCCAAACGTAAATAAGACAACTTTTGAGACTTGGCAACGATGTTACAAAAATTGTAAACATTTCTGAGAATTTCAGTGAAAGCTACTCATTAATCAATTGTCTCGTTTACAAGATGTTGAAATGTGATTCTTTACGTTTGGAAGTTGTTGACATTGTTGAAAAAAATTAAATCTCTCCTTAAAAAGTTGAGTAAACGTATACATTTTTTGAAAAGGGCAAAAAGGGAATTTCAGATGGTATTTAAAAATACTATCGGAAAAAATATACATTTGGCAACTATTTCAACAAAAACTTGAAGGAAATATAAGAAGGCTATCGAAAACTGAAAATGTATTTACTTTATATTGGGACACCCTTTATTATATATGCTCCACAAAAGTTGTTAACAAAATAAAGGATTTATGTTAAAAATTATTTATCAAGGTTTCTATTGTAATGTTATTGAATATACACTTGCTTATCTTACTAGTTTTTTTGTTTCCAAACTAATGTGAGTGTTTAAAGTTAAAGGCAAGTTTTTTCTTCTTTTATTTCAATAATTTTATATCAGTTATTGTTTCGACTTTATTCGATAAACTGCAAATTTAAAATTTGAAATTTTGTTTTGAATAATGCTTAGTTAGCGGATGGAAGAACTATGGGTATGATTTAAGCGGGTCGTAAGTTGTGGATGTCTTCCAAATCAGTGAATCTGTCATTGCGCGGTTTTTCCATGGATATAAAGCAACAGGAAAAGTGAGAAAAATACCTAAAAGTGGACATTTTCGTTATCTGACTGTGTATACCCGTAGAGTAGTCGTTAAATCTTTTGAATCATTCTGGTGTTTCGGCTTCAATTAAAACAATACGTCTAAGATAACACGGGGAGTGTGGAATGAAGGTCCATATGGGTCCACTTTGCTGACAGACGGGCGAAGTACCTATAGATGGTTTTTTGATAGACGGTAATTTGTGTGTGTGGACGTTTCCTCCAGTGTCCAGAAATTGGAGAGCAGTGAAGGCTCAGTTCATAGTTGGTATCCGTAGTTTGCATTTGGCAAGAAGGTTTCTGGATAGTAGCAAGGTATATAATGAAATTATATATAAGCATAAAATGTTTTTGGTCATTTTGTAGAAAATGTACTTCTGGAGAACTTCGGGAAAAAACATCTGTACAAAATTATCCAGGATACCCTCCTCAACTCTGTTGTTGGCGCAAACTTCTTGTTACTTCGCTTATGACATTTTAAGTTGATTATTTTCCTTGTCATTCTTGATATATTAACCAATGATCTGTTTTAAAAAGTCATATTATAATTGCGATGTCGTCAGATTGTCAGGATAATCTTATTTCTAATTTTCTTTCTTCGTACTTTAAGGTTATATGCTACAATTTTTTTATTGAAAATTTTTCTAATTTGATACCAAATAACAAGTTCACTTTCTTTGCACTGACTCAAACACTACATTCTACAATCATTTCAAATAGTATTCTACAAAAATAGAATACCTTTTTTTTATCATGTTGGATTAGTGGATTTCTTAGAAATCTGTCAACACTGAAAATATAACATTGATATTGGGCTGTTGAATGACTCATTTTTTTTATATACATTTTTATTTTATATGCTGAGTTGGGAATGGTAAAAAGTGTTAACGCTTTTGGCACTATTGACACTGTTGCGTTCATTAATTGGTCAGAGAAAATATAGTGCACATTATTATTGCGTTCGGTAATACTTTGGAGTATGAATGGTGTAAACATGGTGGGACACCGTTTACTCGGTACAAAATGGTGGTGTATTAGGTGTTACACACTGATCACTCCATCCTTACACCATCAGCACGTGACTAAACTCTGCACTACACGAACACTACACTACCACCGCACCAAAAATCCAATCCGAACTCACCTCTAAAACCGTCTACTTATCAATAGTTTTACTTTAAATATATATGCCCCGCTACTGACTTTGACTTTAAAATTACTCATGACTCAAGTCATGTCATTATTTGTATTTAGATATAATTAGAAAGAGGTAGTTAACCCAGGTAAAAGTGTTATAATTTTAGTTTGCTGACCTATATATGAAATAAAACGTCTGAGATCTGTAGTAAAATTGCCAACTAAACATTAAAACATTCAACAACTCTCTATCTATCATTCCTATAAGATATTTTTAATTATTATTACTATTTATAACATTTATTTCAACATTACTACCATATAAAAAGAAGAAATACGGTTCTATAATTTATTCATAAATTCGGAAAAGTAATGAATCAATCAATTGGCAAAAATCCAAAAGCATAGGTAGGTACCTATAGTTATTTTCACTAACTAAGAAACTGACCTGACCTGAGATGGGATAATGACATGCAAAAGTATTAGCCGTGACAGGGTCGTACTTATTTTGATGGCGAATAATAAATTATTACCATTTTCATCAGGTAGGGCGACAATTGAACTAAACTCGTTCTGATATGGGGTGAAGGGGTGAAGATACCTGCAGACTCGGAAATATGTATATATAAAAAATAATGTTCACGATAATATATAAATATTACAGGGTAGAAAGTTACGAAGATTTATTACTCTGTCGCATTTACAAATGTACTTAAATAATGACGAGCCTTAATAAAAGATAAATTTGAATTTTTGAATTTATTTGTATTACAAAAAAAGTATAATTCTTCATTTTTTCTATTACAGGTAAGAAACTTGAAGGTACGCTGTAAATAATGCAATCTGGAGTAAGTAAAATAAGATTTTCATGATTTCCAACCAGAATCAAAATAATTATTATGCTATTTTATTTCTTTTATGTCGAAAAGCTCAATTTTTATATATTTCAAGATATCTATCAATTTTTTGATACTCCAACCCTATGTTGATGAAGATTAATTATTTTGAAAATATTAAATTAAATTGCTACCTTTATTTCCGTTTATCAAAGATGAAGAATAAATTTCACGTTGAAAACCAATTGACGAGGACAATTTGTTCCTCACGAATGAATGTCGTATCTTTTCAAATGCTTTTATGATCATAAAAATGTTAAAAATCACCAATTAACAAATATGAGAATAATTATAAGGGGTCAGTCAAGAATTACGACGCAGTATGGGCAAAGATTATAGAATAAAAATATAAGATGTTTCACTCGTTCGAATTTATCGCGTAAAGCACCGATGATACCCCGGTGATACCCCCTCCCCATTAACGTGTGACGTACTTTATGGATGGCCCCTAGTTAGTCCTTTTCGAGAGAGCAAGAATTACAGAATTTCAAGTTTCTAGCTCTACTGAAATTTTATTAAAAAATGAAAACTCAATTTTAGTCACCACCTTTTTAGAGTGATATCTAGGAAAGGGTAGGGTTGAGGATATTTTGTTATGGGAAAGACCCATCTTAATTGGATACGAGCTATCACCTCCCGAATTTTGTCGCAAAAATTTAGAAACACCCTGTATTTACCTTTGCAATTACCAGATCAATATATACAATACTTTTCAAACATTGGTTATTTAAATAGTATTTCGTTTAACAAATACAATAGTTTATTTTAATTACACTTCTTAACAATGTTGATCTATCAGATTTTATTTTATACATTCGGGAGGGGTACGAATTAAAAAGTCTGTGGAAGTATTGAATTAAGCGACGTTGGCGGCGGCTTTCTTATTGCATAATTGAGAAAGTTGATGGTGATAAGGAAATTTAGCAAAGAGCGAAGCCGACAACATAATATTGGTACAATATATACAGTGTGTAAAAGACAAATGACATTATTTTAGTTATTGTAATATTAATAGATTATCCTGAAACTCATCTATTTTAAATTGTAAATTGACAGCCTGTAAGAAAAATGTTATTTCA
>CAJUYG010000041.1:489923-529951 GCA_910591675.1 Galerucella calmariensis | reverse complement strand
TTACTCTGGTTTGCAATAAGAACACAGCGACTTCTTGGTGGTGTTGTTTTCAACAGTTTATACAAATCTTAGTAATCGATTGTTTTATATCAATACCTATTGCTTATTTGAGTAAAGGCTCATTCAATGTGAAACACTCGGCAGCATGCAGCTGCTAGGGAAATTTTTGTTGAAAATTTCGTCAAAACTTGTATTCAATTGTAATGGTGAAATGTAGTTAGGCAAACTGGCGGTTCGAAGCACCAAAAATATTTTGTTCCATGAGAGGATGTGTTGAGGCTCTTACAAATATTTTATCTCAAATATGCTGTGGAGGAGAGAATTTCCAGTTGAGTCTTGCGTATTTGCTTTTGGTCTTCAGTCTTGGTATTGGTCTTGCTAGTGTAAGGATACTCTTGGTCTTAATCTTGCTTTTTCGCAAAATCAAGACCAATACTGCATAACCAATTCTGCTCATAACTAGGAAAAAGAAGCCAAATTCCAAATATTTTTAGGCATGTTAACTTTTGAAAGCCTCCATCTGCTCTTTGGTGCAAAAACTGTGGGGAAATACCAAACATTATTAGTTATATCTATATCTATATCTCTATACCTGAGCAGCTGTTCAAATTGTTTCCATTGGACGGCTATATCAGGTCACGAGATCTTTTTTGCCTAATTATATTTTGTTTGACGTTTTTTAGTTTTCAATGCAAATGTTTTTGCAAAAGTCACGTAGTAAGTGTTGGAACATTTAAGTTGCCCAATATCTTTCAGTCTTAATAATCTCTAGCTGCCTTTGCACAAGTCTTCCTTCTTTTTTGTAGAAGTAGTAATTTTAGTACATGTTTTCTTCGGTGTTCCTCTTGTTTTTTTGCCTCTTACATGAATAAATATATTATTTATTATTTTTTCTTATCCCAAAATGTACTAATATCCAATAAACCTCGGTGACTCTTTCACGAACCAATAAATTAAAACCTTCATATACAATATGTCGTATACGAGGTTTGTCAAAAAATATTAGTTTCACTCAAGATTAAAGTACCTTTAAATTTGACAATATCAAAAAATGTTACTGAGAAAAGTTGATCAGAATTAAAAACTACGATTAAATATGTAATTTCATTTTACTTTTTACTAATGTTTCTATTTTGAATAAACATTTATCTCTTGTGATTACGAAACACATGATAATCTTTTAGGTTTTCCTTTTTTTTAAATAACTTTGCACTTAAAACGCGGAATAAGTGCTTATTCATTTATTTTGCAAATAATAAAATACATTCAAACACTAAAGTTTTAAAATTAACATCATATTAATGTTAGAAACAGACAAATTTAATTTTCACTCATACTAATGCTTCGACATATCCAACTTTTTTAAGTAACATTTTTCGATATTGTCTAATATAAAGGTACTTTACTCTTCAGTAAAACTCATATTTTTTGATAAACCTGTATTATAGGTTTTAGACGATGCAGAACTTTTTATAAGGAATTACTTTTTTTTCCAATAATTGATCATAAAAAAGTTTCCCATGTGATTCCAACTTAGGGGGACATATTGTATAAAAAATATGTTCGAATGAATAAATTATGTTCTTATTTCAACTAATAATAGTATCCTGACATACATTTCTTAAATTCAGAATATCTCATCGTCAAACTGAACACGTTCCAGCGAGAATTTTTCGAATTTCTCGGTAAATTCCGAAGTTGGAAGCATAGCGTCAACTATCGACGCTGGGACGTCACCGCGAGTCAAAACATGGCGTCGCCATAGAAACGTGCTGGCGCCAAGTGTGCCGTTGAAGGGCTCCATTCAACGTTGTACTAGTACACAAAATGCCCTTTGTGCTATTGAACGACTAATTTTAAAGCCGACTTTATACAATGAATAGAAAATAAAAGTGAGTTCTCTTCGAAATATAATATGTTCAGTACAGTTTTCTAAATTACCAAGAAACAAGAAAAGTAAAAAACTTTGATATATTTAAGAATATTTTAATTTTCCTAAATTGCTATTTCAAAGATTTAATCTTCATAAATTGAATGAGGAATTTATCAAAAAGAATAAAATAATGCCATCCAAGTATAATAATATTATTAAGAGAGATTTCACTTTTTTACCCTCAGGTTAATTAGTTATAAACAGGTTAATTAGTGTACACTCGATATATTTATTATTTATACACAATTTATTTCATAAGCACCTCCTAAACAGGCAATATTTTTAGTGCAATATGTGGCAGCATGACTCCATTTCAATTGTGGCATATGGCTCTGCCACATATTTCTCGGCAATATTGTTTGCAACACTATAGCCCATTAATGAAAATAATTTGTTTTGTAGACGGGCTACACAATCGTACAAGAATGGCTGACAAAATAATTCACGTCGCAGCGACTTATAATGTTTTAAAGAAAAATAAGAGTAGATTGTGGATTCGACCTTAGGCATGAAACTTTAGATTACCTAAGCCTAGAAATAAGTCTTTATAACAAGTTAAAACTAGGTACCATTTCACTAGTTACCGCCAGCAATACCGGTTTTCCTCTTTTTCACCTCATTTTTTGCATAAGTTCTCAAGTTTCTTAATTATTGTAGGCCTCATCACTTGATATACCAAATTCTTCGGCGATAAGTGCCCATCCATCTTTTTTAGCATTTCTGTCTTATAATTTTCCGGTTTCCACATTCTATAACTCGGGATGTAAATGTATTTCATTAAGGGGCATCTACCAAATTCGACCTTGCACAATTATGCTTTGTATATTTTTTTGTTTCCCTACGCCCTCACGTTTAAGTTCACATAACGAAAATTTTATTAGAAATATGAAAGCTCCGCAACATGTAGGTAGCCAAGCGGTCCAAGCGGATTTTGGTTCACGTACTACTCTATAAGCTTCGTCAGTACTGAACTGGGAGACCGCCGAGACCGGCGAGCGTTGTATCAATAATGGAACGGCACGCGACTACCGAAGCAGAGAGACAATGTCAGTCATAGAAGGATAGAAAAGCGAGAGATGGATTTTTATCCGATATTTTAGTGGTAGCAACCGAATTTCAATAAGGAATTGTACGGTCATAAGTAATTTGAGGATTCTGAGATTTTTATATAGTATTCATAAAGCTTCAAATTAAACTTCTTATCAATTAGTTTTTCCATTTAATCCATATTTAATTCTTTACAAGGGCTCGAACTTTGCTTAATATGTGTAATTACCTCATGATTCGTATTTTTTTTCAACAAAATTTGGTTAGCATTTCAAAGTTTTTATTCGATGAGAACTCTAAGTTTAACATTAATCTACATGATATATTTTTTTCTTAATTTTCAATACATCCATTACCTCAAAATTCTTTGCCAAAAATACTTCGATATTTTGTCAAATCGCTGCCGATAGATTCCCCTTGATAAACTCAATAATCTTTTCATTCGACCAAGTATTAGTCATTTTATATACTATAACCTCCAAAATTTTCATAACAACAACAAACGAACACCAAAACAAATTAAAATTGCAGAGTATTTTCGTTGGCCAAGCGGTCGTCCGGCAACTCTTGCTGTAACCAATTAAATGTATAAGCCACACAAATCATGTGTAGCTATATGGCCGGGACACCCTGAAAATATTGTCAATATATTACCCAGTGTGGCTTTTATTGCTGGTTGTTGCAGCTACATATTGCACTAAAAATATTGCCCGTTTAGAAGCACTTGAAAATATTCGTGAATAACTCCAAAAAAGCTTTTAACTGTTTATTAAAAGAAGTGATACGCCTATGGATTACGGATGCTTTATTATTTTAATACTCTCTCATTCATAAAAATAGACAGAAATGTTTCAATATTAAAATTTAAGTATTATGTTTATTATTCATACAGAATAGTTAAATGGAGTTAGCAGATTGTCTAATTTTCATCCAAGCGTTAAAATTTAACATTGCTCTTTATATCATGTTATACCACTGTATTCGGATGCATTGATGTATACAAAATCTTTTTTTTATATATATTTCGAGATTTTTTTCCAGGTATGTAATTTATATCACCCCCTATTCAATATTTACAGTTAGGTAGTAAGGTGTACCTCCCAAGTGCTTTCTTTTCTTGGGTACCATCTGTTTAGTATCAAATTTATACTCAAACTTCCTTATAGCCACCGATTATAATTATCTACAATGATTCGTGGGAAATATCCATCTCCCTCTCAGAATGAATTTCACCAAAATAAAAGAGACGAACCGGTTTAAACACAAGATTGAAGGTGTAGGTGCCTTCTGCTACCAACGTTTTTTAAAGTTTTTGGTACCTGCGAAAGTACACCGTATTAAATTACACACCTAGCGATTGTAATGTAAGAATGTTTGGTTTTGTTTGATGATGAAAAAAATTTATACCTGCAAGGTATAACTGTAAAATCATATACTGCAATATACAGGGAGAATAAAAATCGCACAAGTTCGCAAGTATTTTTTTACAGTGTTTTTTATTATTAATTGGAAAACTAATGCAGAAAATGAGAGTGGATAAATAGTATATTATACACCGTGGTCATGAAGACTATTATTATTGACCGACCACCAAAATTTTTTCGTGAGGTGCTTTGCCTCGAGCGAAATAAGGTGCGAGACTTATAAATGTCTTCACTACCGTGGTGTATATATACATTTTTTTCCACTACTATCCAAATTTGAGACAAATATTGGAAAAATTGACATTATTTACTATTTAAATGCTAAAATATTATTGCGTTCACAACACAACACCTTGAGTGTAGGAGCTAAACTTATACACCACAGCGCTCACAAACACACCACGAGAAGCGTTTACCTCGTCGTCAGACTGACAAGTACACTTTATGTTTACGCTCCATAGATTATGAACGTACTCCTTATGTCATCAGTCATTTTTGGTTGAGCGCGAATTTTAAACGAATATCATTTCCTCAGTTGGCCAGAAGAAGCAATAATTGTCAACTTCACAGCTATAGTTCATTTAAAAACCAGGAGGAGTAATTTGGAAAACCTTACTCACACCACTAAAAGTTACCAGATTAGTTACTAAAGGGTGTGTTCCGAAAACGTAGTCAACAGTCGTGTTCCAAATATATTAAGTATGCCTTGATAGCAAAGACATTAGTCATAAGTCGATTTCTCCTCTGATCTGCAGTATATTTTTCAGATGTACCTACGCATTAAACAAAATGTAAGACTTTTTCCAGTTTCGTTTCTTATTCAAACATAAGAAGATTCAGATTCACATCGACAACAAACAAATTATGGTCATTGTTGATGGTGGAGAATTACAGATAGTCAAGTTACTTTAATTATATTTATTACAATTAAACTGAAAAGAATATGACAATTGATAATATGTTCTGGCAATAACAATACTACAAAATTAATAGCATTGTAGAGCAATATGCAGTATTAATTTAAATATTTCCAACAGTCATCTTTATGTTGCCGGATTAAGTGTAATATAAACCACTTTTCAAATACTTCTGAGATACCTTCTTCCTTCTTTTTAACTTCAAAAACCAATAATGTATTTTCTACCGAACCAATTCTTTTCTATATTGTTCTATATCTTCCATGGCATGTTCCGATGAACTTTGACGATTTCTTCCCAAATATGTATATAACAAATAAAAAATGTACCTTCATTTGACTCGTCAAAAGGTGACACAGATAAATTTAATTTGTTTCAAGAAAGTCTGAGCGTTTCTTTGAAGCTTGCAAAATTTTGTCCTGCACAGATAACATTTTTGTTCTTCGAACGACATTTTTCATTCACTCATCACAATTTTCCAAAAGTCATGGTATTCCACTCCTCCTGGTTTTTAAATGAGGTATAGTAGTGGTAAAATAGCTATTTGTGTATCACGAGCAGAAAGTAGTACTTTGGCAGTCGAGACGGCAGTCAAGACGGCAAGTTGTCGAGACTACCAAAGGACTTTCTGCTCGAAATACATACAATATTTTTCCTACGATCACACCAAAATAAAATTAATTGCCATTGTTTGCGCTTATAGCAGTTTCCAGATTGCAGTTTCGTGTACCTATGTACGTAGGCAATAATTATTACATTAATGTCAGATATTTTTAGATTTTCCTATTTGTCATCAAATTATTACGGAAAATACTGTTGGATGCTTTAGCATATAGGGGAATCAACTAAAATATTTTATTCTACAGTTTATATTAAAATAACTACTAGCTTAGCTGCTTAAGAGCTTAAGAGCGCCAATAATGTCAAATTATGACAGCTCGCGGAAAACATCAACTTTGCAGTTGCTTTTCAAGGCACAAAAGACGACTTTCGATAGTGGTCGTAGAAAAAATAATGAATTTCTACACTATACAGTTGCACAGTGCCTAATTTTCGGCCGTAAGGCACTTTTTCAATTATTATCTTACTTTATCGCGACAACTTTCTAATCCTAAACTAAAAGCGACCCGACTAAATTGAGTAGTATGGAACATTTTTTGCTACAAATTTACTAGGTAATATCCTCAAAACCGTAAATTCAATATACTGTTAGGGGTTTTTCACTGTTTCTAAGGACCTAAAGTTAAGAAAAAACGAGTCTATCGGTATAAATCGTTGCCATTATAAGAACACATATTGTGATGTAACCATATTGCAGATTTGGTCAACCGAATTACTCTGATAACTCATACTGTATTAAATATACAATGGGATTATTTAATTAATGGATCAGGAAATTAATTCAAACCACAATTCTGTATTTCCATAGTGTAGATGTTTGTTATTAAACAACTTACTTAAAGCAACATTACAATATTGTTTGTAGGTGTTACCATTTAAGATAAAAATCAATAATTGATATTACTATATGCAATAATGATAAATAGCAGCTTTACAAACTTAAAATAAGGGAAGTTTGTACTATTATTCGAACCAACGACGCCTGCAATGTTTTGTTAGTTTTAGTCAAAAAGAAATTGAAAAATATAAAGTAGTTAACTTTTGCTTTTTAAACTTTGTAAATATTTTACATTTTTCCACATTTATTAGGACAAATCTAATGATAAAAATCACATTATGTACCGTTATTGTAAAAATAATTTCTATTGAAGTACAAGCATCTATATAGTCTGTTTGAAATAGACAGAGAGTAATAAAACTCCATAATTTTATTCATTTATTTGCCTACCTAACCCTGTACAAATGTCGGTATATAATAAAAATCCCATCTTCGGGTCGTTTGTAATTGCATTGCCGTACCTTTAGGAAGGGCTGTCATAGGGTATGATATTAAATAAAAAGCTTGGTTCTAATAAAGACTAGCCATATAATACAATATATCAATTTATCATATTATGATTTCCCTTTAATACAAAATAAATGAATATATATGTCAGAATGACAAATAATTATCAATTTTGATAATTATTTTCATATATTTGTCATTCTGACATATATTTATTTATTCTTTATTAAAGAGAAGTTAATTAGAAACTTTTAGTTTCATTTAAAATAGTAATATGAATATTTTTAACAAAGTGGGGATCCAAGTAGTAAATTCAATTTTCATTAATTATTTTTTCTACTAGCGAGCGGAAAAGTACAATTTTCCTCACTCTTTTTAGTGTGGAACGAGTCACTTTTCCACACTAGTGCGGAGAGTGAATTTGTTAAGTTTTTGAGGAGTATACTGGCATTTGAATATCTAAAATATATATTTGTATGATTGTAGTTGGAAAATTGAGAAGTTTAGAATTCTGCTAGAATTTTTAATAAAAAAAATTAATTTTTCAATGGCCCTGGTTAAAGCCTCATCATATTAATGTCAAATAATGATAATAAATTTGTTGATGGATATTTTATAATAAATGTTTCTTAATGTGAACTGGTTTTTTTCACGAGCTAGTAGAAAACATAGTGTACCTAACACGTACGAAAAGTGACTTTTCCGCACGCGATTGCTGCAATAGCGTGCGGAAAAGTAACACTTTCCGCACTAGTTAGGTAAACTACTCTTCCAACCATGAGAACCATGAGAACTGAGCTTAGCAATTCCAGAAAATATATCTGGAAACCTTGTTCTTTTCTCCTGTCTTCATATTGACTTTAGAAAGAGTATAGCTTGAATTGACTATTGTAGTTGATGCTGAGAGAGTTTCTGAGTTCAAACAAAGATTTTGTTTAGAGAAACGAACGAATTACGAAGTAAATAAACAAATTTAAAGAAACTGGTAGCATAAAGACTATACCAAAATAAAAATATTCCTAAAATACATCGATTATTTCCTAGTATTCACGGATACTGTCAACAAGATGGTGCTCCTCCACATTATGAAAGAGAAGTTGGGCAATATTTAGATACAATTTTCTCTCGGATATTGATTGGTCGAAGATAAGCCGGCAAGATTCCTGGATTTGATTGTACTTGATTTTTCCCTCTGGGCTACTTGAATGACCGCGTTTATTTTAACAGACCAACTATTTCAGTCCATTGTAGGTTCTAAAATTGAATATTTTTGTACCAGTTTCAGTACTAATAAACTGTCAATCATCTCTGTATTAACTCTAGAACTGAATATAAGTCAGAATTAACCCGTTGTGTTTCACCAAGCTCAAAGTAGTGTAGAAAAAGCTATTGTATATTTTCTGCATAAAGTTATATTGAACTGGTAGTTACTGCTTTGGACAAAGTAATATTTATAATTTACAGAGAACTGTAAAAAAAATTAGAAAACGCACACGCCGGTCGGCGTTTTATCCATTGAAATCCCCATACCTCACACAAATGAAATGCTAGTTGCTCTAGTGGTTTATACAAACTTGGTAGCGGCCATCAACTGGTTGTACTGTTACGTAACCGATACACCTAACGTATATGGATTTAATTTTATACTATTAATTTATTTGATTAAAGTGCGTCCTAATTTCAGGTCTTTGGTAAATACCATCGATATGTCGATATTTACAAGCGGTTTATAAGTAACTGCGTTTCTGTTTCGATATTCTTTCAAATTATTTAATCGAGTTTATACGTGGATAAAACGATATTGCCAATATTTTTTTTTTCGTCATATTAATTACATCTTCCATATAAGGTTAATAACAACAATAAGGTTTGAATGAATCAACGGTTTTTACAAGTTATTAATAAGTTATTGAAATAATATAATTGATTTTACTTTTTGGACCCCTACTTTTTGGAATCTATTAATTATTTTTATCGCCATCCGTCAGTAAAGCCGTCAATTATCAGATTGATTTCCGGAAGTAAACAAACAGTTTACCTTCCTTTACTTCATCTGCCGTATTTGCGACAGGTAAAGTAAAATGCGGCAGGTAAAGTAGGTATTTTGATTTTGACATTATACTTGAAAATCATTATCTGTCAGTGTCATTCTGAATTCTGAGCAGTTGGCGATAAAATTTTGTATGCACCACGTCAGAAAAGTGTCATTATCCTCGCCTGTTATTCGCCTCGCTTCGCTCGTCTCATAATTTCAGACTCGTCCGATAAAGAATCACTTGGTGCATAAATAACTATTACAAATGGAACTATCTGTATTCCAAAATAACATCTCTTTTATCTAAAGCTTCATGATCAGCGATAAGTAGCATGGGTCACTTCTGCAATTGATTTTGGACAAAGCTCCTCTTTTTAAAGTCAATATGAAGACGGGAGAACAAACAAGGTTTCCAGCTATATTTTCTGGAATTGCTAAACTCAGTTCTTAAAAAGCTGGTTTGAAAATATTTAATGAAAATTGAATTTACTGTTTCGACCCCTACTTTGTGAAATTTACTAATATTTCTATTTTAAATGGAAGTAAAAGTTTTTATTCAATTGCACTATTTAATTATAATTATTTCCATATTGACAGATCACCGTCAGAATGACAAAAGTTACTTTGATGTGATAAGATAAGGAGAAAGTTGAAAAAATCTGTCCTCAAAATTGTCTATATAAGTAGTTTATTTTTTCACCGCAACGTCGCGCACTGCATCTCCTCGACCCATTTAGAAAAGTATCAACAATAACCTCACTTTTTCCACTAATAGCTGAGGTTGACAATTATTGCTTCTTCTAGCCAGCTGAGTAGTTGAATCTCTCTATTAGTGGTTGATAATTTTCTATTATTAATTTGTCCAATAATGGACAAATTCAAATATTTTGAGAATTCAGGGATAGTAGTTCAACGAAAACTTGTGCAACATAATTTTGTATACCCAGGAGGTTGTCTTTAACATATTTGCTGCTTGAAATTGCCTATCAAGATCAAATTATTTGAATCAAAATGCCATTAGTATGAAATTCGCACTCAACCAAATATGACTGATGGCATAACGAGTACCTACGTTCATAATCTAGGGGTGCGTTTACATACTTACTCCCAGAGTTAAAGATTAACTCAGTATCGTTTATTTACTTACTCTAGATGATGAATCAGCCATACATATAAACTACGTGACTAAACTCTCGCGTAACTCTAGATGTAACTCGGAGTAAGTTTATAAACACGCCCTAGGGAGCGAAGACAGACAGTGTTCTTGTCAGTCAAACGACGTATGTGAATTATTTTTAATTTTTGTCTTAAATTTGACTAGTAGTGGAAAAAATTGTATATACACCATGGTGGGAAAGACATTTGTAAGCCTCGCACCTCATTCCGCTGGGGGCAAAGACCATTGCGAAATAATTTTGGTGCTCGGTCAATAATAATAGTCTTCACCACCTTGGTGTATAATAGTTATTTATGTAACTAGTGTGTAAAGTAGCCTTTTTTTCGACGAATGTGAATATTGTCGCATGAGCCGAAGGCGAATGCGACAATCACATGAGTCGAAAAAAGGTCTTTACACACGAATTGCATACAATATTTTTTCTACTAGCGAATATTTAATTGAAATACAAAAGTTTAATAGTAATTTTCTTTACGCACTAGTGCGTAAAGAAACATACTTTACGCACTAGTGCGTAAAGTAAGTTAAATTTTTCTTTAGAAGAGTCTTTTTATAATAATCTAAAATAACATCATAGTTTTATAAAAATATTCAATTCCTAAATATAAAATACAATTGCTTACTCTAGGTATAGTCGGAAGATCTCAATTTAAATTTTAAATGTCAGATTCAATTCACAAAGAAATGTCAGTCACTCACCGCCAACTTATACCTATTTACCGTATTATTTCCAGTATGCAATAATTATTTAACAATAATTATTATGTTACTTTACCGAATTCTATTGGTTTCTATCTCCAATTTATGAAAAAAACTTAGATTTAATATCTGTTTATTATACCTATATTTTTATAAGACTAGATATCTATAACTACATACATATTGGAATTTTTTCTTTACGCACTAGTGCGTAAAGTAAAACTCTTTACGCACTAGTGCGTAAAATAAAGTTTTACGCACTCGAAAATGTGTCTAAAGTACGTACTTTACACACGGTAGTAGAAAATATACTATTTTCTACTCCTGTTTTATAATATACTTATTAAAAGACTAAAATCTGTATCATTATAATACAAATTTTCATTATGATACAGATTTTTAAGCCAATAGGAATGCGACATTCGCACAATATTTAATATAGCCATGGATACCTGGTTGACATTTCTGAAATTAATTATATTAGGTTTGTTCCCTGCAATAAAAGTGTAGCACTGAGCTATACGATTTTATTTATTTTAATTTTGTTTTAATGCTTCTTGCAGTATACAAATGCAATATACATAGATATGTAGTTCCAAATTTAGCAATTTTACACGCATTTTTCACAGATAGACCTGAATTTTTCAAAATTATATAGCTCAGTGCTACACTTTTATTGCAGGCGAACAGACCTATTAAGTGACACTTAATTTGACAGCTGTCAAATAATTTTGATTTTCAAAAGTAACTATATTTCTTGTTCTTGTTTTTTATAATAAATGATAATTATTAATTAAATAATTCTTATTAATCGGAGTAGAGAAGAAAATTGTATGCAACTTTCATGTAATGGCCATTAATACACTCGCATATTATATACTCGCCTGCGGCTCGTTTCGTATCCTACAACATGCTCGTGTCTTAATGGCTTTCATTACATGATCGTTGCATAAAATACTAATTTCATAGATGACAGTAGTCAAATACTAAACATTACTGATGACAAGAGCTCAAAGCATGCTCAAAGTAAGAACTAGAAATATTAAAATTTAAAAAAATTAAAATAGACAGGAAGTTCGTTGTTTAAAATTATTGCAATACTAGTTGTTGTTGCAGATTATTTAAAACTAGCACGCGAGTGGAATTTAAGAATTTCATTTAGGAAATTTATATAGTTTTCTCAGTAATCAAAAATATTGAAATGAATTAAGCAAGAAATAAATATTATGTTAAGTTGAAATTATATACCCTTTATGTGAGGAGTACAATTTAAGTGATCTAGAAGTAAAAAGGAGGACAATAATTTGAATAAAAACTAGAGGTTGATATGAAATTAATTTGAAAAAATTTGAATTCCGTTGATATTCAGATAACAATAGGAAATGAAAATATAAATAATTGAGTACATAAATTAAAGCAAAAATATTTCAATAAATAGAAAAAATTTAAGTTTGCAATTATAGATGCACTTAACTAATATGGATCACTAAAACCATAAGACATTGGAACTAATCGGTGTCATTATTTCTTACCGGTCTTCAGCTACCCAATTCCAGTTTGGACACTTGGTGGATAATATTAATAGTAACAACATGAGTACATTCTGCTAATTATGATACCACCAAACGATCACAATTTTCGATATTTTTTAAAACGAGGACAAAACCAGGATTTCTTTTCCAAAAAAATGTTTCATTTCTCTTTCCTAACCTCACCCAACGATTATACACCCTACAGGATTGCTTATTCGCTTGAATCTTTCGCCGGTTAGTGGTAACTTGCTTACGTCACCAGTGGACCTCGACCAATTTAAAATATATTGCAATCCTTAATATTTTTCACTTTTTTCTTATGTATTTGCAAGAAATAATAATAAATTAATTTTTTTTTGTGATATATATTTTATTTTAAAAAGTTATATTTAGTAGTATAAGTAGTTATACTTAAAATATAAGTAGTTATAAAATATAAATTAGCGATTGAAACGATAACTTTGAATTGAAGAATCTCGCTTATAATTTATTTTACACAGAAAGAGAAGCAAATCTACGAGCTGTGTTTATGGGTCAATTGATGGGTAAACTCAGCATTATATTTTTTTTAACGTGCTACGCATTTATAGACTTTCTTGATTGACAATTATTAGAGAAGTTTACTTACCATCTTTATTAATAAACAACACCTTCAAAATTGAAAAAAACGGATGAAATAACGTCAAAACACACTTTGTAAACACACGATTAACCATAAAATTAAAAAGGTTAGGTCCAGTGATGACGTATATTCGTCCGACTCGAGCGAGGCGAACACAGAGTTAAATGGAAATAAGCAATCCTGTAGGGTGTATAATCGTTGAACCTCACCTACCTCACACGTGAACCGCGAACTGTCAAGGGAGTTAGCAAACAATAGAACAGCATGAACTCGAGTTTTATGACTGGTAAGCGGTTTAAACTAGTGCCCTACCATGAGCAGAAATTGAAACACATGGAGTTCGATCTCCTTATATATTATTCTCCATGATTTTAATTATCAATACTTTTTAGAAATCTCATAAACTTTTCGATTAAATAATTTATATACTAAGAAACAGAAAGCTCCATTTTTAATATTTTATAGGATAAATTTAATTAATAACGCATATAATATATAGTTTATATACTTTCTGTATGTTCCTTGTGGCATTACTTATTCTTTTTTCTTATTTATTGGGAATTGAACCACAATTTTGTGTATTTATATTTTTATTGCGACGTTTGGGTAGCGTTCCAGTTACCGTTGTTAAGATGAATCAATTTTTAATTAATTTCTGGTCCCTATTTGACAAAACGAAAAAATTTGACAACTAGACAATCAATACTATATTTTTTTAAATAATATGTAAAAACTTAATATTGTGGTTTGATTCCCAATACGAAAAAAGAATAAAGTGAATACTGTACCAAAATACTTTCATCGATTATCTAGTTGTCCAATTTTTTAAAAAGAACGTTAAAAAGATACCTCGTAGATGTTATTTTTAGTAATTTTTTTATAATTTATTTGATTTTTTTAAATTTATTACTTTCACTGAAATTAAACGTAAAATTTTAAAACAAACTATCTCAAATTCTTAAAAATCTTAATAAAAACTTAATTTTGATCATAAAATTACCAAAAAGTTCATTGTTTACGCTTGCGCACTCGCCATAATCCTGGCAAATGGCAGAACCCACTTTCTACTTCAGAGATTTCATTCAGTGTGTAGAAGACATCGGAGGAAAGTGGATCCACCGGTCGAAATATTGTATATCGACGCCGACGTGGTGTGCTCGGTAAAAGGACTATCCCGTTACTCGAAACCGTATCAACAGCACGCGCCGCGGAACCGAAAACGAACCCTAATGGATAAATAACACGTGATAGTGTTTTGTGAGGAAGTGTTGTGACTATTTATCACAAAAGGATTACGTAGTATCACTTTTAAATGTTTATTTATACCAGCAAAGGTGTGTAACTATATTTAAAAAATAATAATAATAAAAATTTAATTATTTAATCGCTTTTTTCATAACGGTTAAATAAAATAATTACAATAATTACAAATAATTTTTTTTTGAGATTTTCAACTAGTTTATTAAAAAAAATTATTTAAATAAAATTTATTAATGTATTTGAATTGGTCAACTGATCACAAAGCAATATACACTTCTCCAAAAAATTAACGCCCCACTTATTAAAAATTATTTATATTAAATTTATTTTTATTAAAAAAACAAAAAACTACGTAAAAGGTCATTCAAGGATCTGATAAAAATTCTAGAAGAACTCTCTTGCCCGAATAACGACATGACATTGTCAACCCAACCCTAATAAAATGAGCTAACTTATCTCATTTTGATCCAATTCTTCCCAGATTTAAATTAACTTCTACCCCACCTCTTCCAGGTTATTGAATTAAATTTGTTCTGCTCTTAATCACCTGTTAAGGATATCCCATAATTTTTCTATAGGATTCAGTTCTGGTCTACGGGATGGCAATTCCATAGTATAACTTCCAAGTAGCTTCTGACTACGTGTGCAGCATGCGGCCTGGTGTTATCTTGCATTATCAAGAAATGTTCCACAATATATGGAGCAAAAGGTACTACATGCTTTTGTCAGATGTCTTGTATGTACCTGTCATACCACTAGGTCCGTGAGTACTGTCAAAGAAATACCTCCCCAAACCATAATGGATCCTCCTCCAAATAACGTGGTGTTCGAGAAGTTGTATTGGACACAACGTTCGCTGGGTTGTCCAAATACATGAATACGTCTGTTATTATTCTAAAGACAATATCTGGACTCATCTGTATAGAGCACGCATTTTCAGTCAGCCTCAACCCAATTTTCGAGTTCTCTGGCAAAATATTTTATAATTTTGAGGTGGTACGTTTTTTGGAAAAGTGTGTTTATTCTAAATATAAATAATTTCGTACATTTTAAGTTAATTTCTTTCTTTTACATATATTTAAATAATAAATTTTTATATTGTTCAATTTTGTTTTTAAAAAGCTAGTTAAAATTGCCGTAACTAATTTATTGAATACGAATCCATATTCAGTCTGTACAAGTATGAAAATAAAGGTTTATAATTAATTTTTTTTATAAATACAGGGTGTCACAAAAATTTGGGAGACGATAGAAAGAGTAAATAATTATGGTACTTTATTATAAAACATTTCCCCTCAAATTGGGAATTAAAAATGGTTTTTTATTAATAATTCTTTAATGACTTATTGTGACATTTCGATAAAAAAACGGCCTAAGAGATAATGGTAATTTTATGTCTAAATATAACCACTTTGACTTAGTTATTTAAAAAAATGGGTTGAACAGCATCTATCCATATTTGTTCATTTGGTCAGTAAGCTGTTGGGTGTCTACGCTGGTCAGTGTTATTATGGTCTCTTGTTGAATTCATAAATATGTCATGTTCTCTTTTTTATATTTGGCATCATCAATCCATCACCACTGATGCACATAACAATATCTGAACAATATCTTTAGCCTTAAGCCACGTCCACACCGAAAGCAACACATAGGAACATCATGTTTATGTTGCATGTTCCTGGAACTTGTTTTTGAATGTTGCCAAAAGTTTATTCAAGTTCCTCGTTGTTTACTGTTGCAGCAACAAAAATTCCTATAAGTTGCATGTTTTTTTGCATATAATTCTTCCTGTGAAATTTTCTCAAGTGGGGTTTTTGAATTGTCCAATGAATCTCAAATTTTACGACGTTTTCCCATACGATTGTCATTGTTGGTGGACCTATTATTTGATAGTTTCTTCTTGTGATAGCTTAAAGATATTAACATATCTGCCGTTATTACCCAGTGACTAAGGATTCAAAAACATGACTCTGAAAGTCTCTCTCGCCTCCAGATAAACATAATTTCAATGCTTTTTTAATAAAAAACGTCTGAAAATGAAAAAATACTTCTCGGTATTCCATTTTCCCAGTAGCACTCTTCCCAAATGACAGTTTCAAATTATTGAATAGATTGACAATTAATGATAGAAAAAATGTGAGAGGAATGAGTATAAATACGAAAGTGAGATCAAGAACACATCCAGAGTGAATGGCCTGAGATACAACTAGTATTGCGGTGATTTGGAAATACTCATAGGTAAAAATAGATTATTAAATAATAGACCAGATAAAAACTGAATGCCGTGCCGGTCCTATACTTTCGCATACGTTTCACATATATATATGTGAAAGTCTCTTCGTAAACCTTAATATACCTTTCAAATATATTTGCACTTTCCACTCTCACAATATAGAAGCATTCGTACAATTTCCAGATATATATCGTCTGATTTGGAATAGGACATGTCCACCAACTGATTAACACTAATGACACTCGCCCTAGGGATATAAATTATTTGGATATATTTTAGATGTGATGATCCTTTTTATTATGAACAGTCAGAGATTGCTTTTAAAATGAGCGATAAAAACAATGTTGAAGGAAGTACAAACTCACAATTAGATGAACACAATCAAAATAACTATTAGGAACGCTTATTATCATCAGATCCATCAGCGCGACTGTCAAATGACGTCACGTGGACCTATAGGCTGTAACATAAATTTAAACAGTCATTGTCATTTTACTTATTACCTACGTTACTGTTTTCATATTTACTATTAAGTAAATCAACAAATACCAAACTAAAAGGTATTAACAAGAATATAAGTGTTATGAAGGGGTAGATGAAGCATTTTTAGTACTACTAAGGCCCGATTTTTTCAACTTATACCTATTTAAAAATTAGGAGAATTTATTTTGACATTTCTGTAGACCTAGATTTGAAACAGCACAATTTAGCACTATTTCCGAATAGTTGAATTATTTGTCAGTTTTGACATATAGGTACATTAGTGTAATCAAGCTCTGAACTTCTGTTATGATGAAAGATACCAAGCAAACTTGATAATAAAAATGGTAGGCTGGCTTAGGCTTCATAATTCAAAATTATTTACAGTGTTACAGGGTGTTCCAGATCAAAGTTATGGTTATTTGAATGAATATATTTTACTTTGAAACTTCCCCATTACAAAACTATAAGGTTGTAATACATACAGAGTATTTGAGAAGTTATAAACCACTGAATATTTCTCACTCGGCGATTTTCAAAATTCTACTAGTGCATACCTATGATTGAGTCCGCATTCTATCGCCAATCATTATTGAAATTTCAATTCTCTAACTGTAAAACATTTTTAAAAGCAAATTGAAAATGAGATGAAAAGTTTGATAATCTACTTTTCTCCACGACTAAATAATAACGCACAAATTATTTTTACATATTTAGCTGCATAATGATAAATTCTTCACACCAGTGAATAATAAAAAGAATTCACTCTCGTTAGCCAATCACATTCTATTATTATCAGAATTCACGCTAAAATGAATTAAAATGAATAAATCAAATCGTCTCTTTAAAACGTCAAATACCTAAAAACGCAAATCGCTTCTGACAGCGCGTCGTTTGAAACGTCAAAATAATTATAAAATCATAATTTTACGTATTATAAGAGAAAAAAATGAACAACAGTAGCGATAGTGAATATGTACGCCTCCCGGAATTAATTTCATTTATAAATGTAAGGGTTCCGATTACGTATATATATTTACTCTTTACATTTTTATAAATAATAATATGCTCTATAGCCTAGTGGTGGTTGACTATGGCGCGGACGATCGAGGTTCGATCCTCACTGGAAGTTTTTTCTTTTTAGTCCTGGAGAAAGTATAGTCTTTTACTTGTGTAGAATGGCTATTATTCACTTAGATGATTCCAAAACTCACTCGCTGCGCTCCCTCGTTTTGGAAACTTCATCCGCGTGAATAATAGCCATCATTCTGCACTTGTTGAAAAATATACTTATATTTTTTTTGTCAAGTGGAAGTACGTGGAAGTTTGGTGGAAGTATGTGGACGCTTAATACAGAAATTAGTCGAAGTGTGGTGAAAATAACGAATTAAGAATGATTGAATTGGTCATTATACCGGGTGTTAATAAATTGGTGTTTCAAACTGAAAAAGCGTGTCGAAATTGCAAAAATTAGACTGAAACTTCCTGTCGACATTGGTCGTTGGGGTTTTAATTTTCGAGACACAGGGTGCTAAAGTTACTCATACAGGTGAAATATCATAAAAATCAATGCTATTGAGTGTTTTTAGAAATTATAAATTTTTGTGCTCTTTATGGAAGCGTGTTGCATTACAAAAAGGTTGCATGGGTCCTTACATTGTCAACTAACTTGAAAACAGTATGTGGAAATATGTGGAAGTTTGGTGGAAGTACGTGGAAGTTTTTTCAAGATTTTTGTCGGCGGTTTACTCCTCGATTAGAGTACTTGGAGATAAAATATATGAAATATTTTCCTTTTTTATTGGAAAAAAAATAATTTTATTTACTATGCGGGGGGATTACCGAGTAAAGAAATTACGGAGATATTTTAAAGTGCAAAAACGAACGGTTGACACACATACGGCTATATCGACGCCATATAAAATAAGCAGTTACCTTGGGAAGTTCATTAACCACAAGTTTACTATTTTTAGTTTTGCAATTCTGTTCTGTCGGTTACAACATACAAAAGGGAAAGCGATTTTTTACAGTAGTTGTTTCATTTCGTAGATATATAAATGTTTCTTTTTTTTTCTCTAACAAGCGACAACTTCAATACAAATTGTCTAAGTACATAATATTATATATATACAGGTTGGATTATCATCGTTAACGCATACATAAATAAACAATATTTTATCAAACTTATCAATTTATTGTTTGTATTTTATGTAATATGCTGTAATTGTTGATAAAAATTTTTATTTTATTATCGATATAGTTGTATGTTATACAGTTCGTCTATAAAGTTACATTCACTGAGACCTAAAAGATCTATTGTGCCCCCTTACTTCTACTCAGTTTCTGAGGAGAGTCTCAGAAACTAGTAGTTCCTTTAGTCCTATTTCCCGGAGGAATTTTAGGATGTCTGCAGGCTTCAACTTGGGCAAATGTTCCTTCTGGAGTGCTGTGCAGTTAGAAAGTATGTGGATGGAGGTTTCTTCTTCCATTCCACAAAATCTGCATTCTTCTTCCTCCACTATTTTGAGCTTTTTCAGGTGCCCATTCAGGCGACAATGTCCCGTTAGGATCCCTGTTAAAACTCTTAGCGCAGTTTTACTTTGACTTATGCATTCTTTTGATCACAACAGGTTGTAGTCACCCAGAAGAGTCTTTGATTGTATAAGCCCTACTAGATCTTTCCAATGGTCAGATCTTCTCTTTTTCTCGGCTTTACCTATTTCTTCCAATATTACATTGGGACTGATTCCGCAAAACAGTTCTGGCCCCCAGAAAGGAATTTCAGTCCCCCTCTTTGCTAGTTCATCTGCTATTTCATTTCCTTCTATTCCAGTGTAAGGTGACTATATTGTTCTCGCCTAGTTCATTGAGTTTGTCTAGGCATTCCCACACCATTTTGGAACTGATTACACAAGAGCTCAGTGCCTTAATGGCTGCTTGACTATCCGACATTATGATAATCCTTTGTCTTCTGTATCCTTTATCAATATTGAACTGGGCGCACTTCCTTATGGCGTGGATTTCCGCTTGAAAGATACTTGGGGTTTGTCCCAAGCTTTCAGAGTGTTTGGTTCCTGGCCCGAACACTCCTATCCCAGTGTCTTGCTTTTGAGCCGTCTATGTACCATTGAATGGCATTCTTTCCAAGTGTGGTAATGGTATTTGAATCCCATTCTTTCTTGTTGCTTAATTCCATAACGAATTCATTTGAAAACCTGGAGGTAAGAGAAATTACATTTTAAAGATGATTGGTGATGGCGATAGGATGCGGACTCAAGAGGTATGCAATTGATTTCATAAAATAGCAGAAAAGCAAAATAGAAAGGAAATACAAAGATGTAGGAGAAATAGCGAGATGTTTTTTTTTCTGCTATTTTGTCCACAATATGGGTTCAAGAGGATGGCAGACCATCCATTATCAGATTGCTGGATCGGATGAAGACAAACAGTGGAATGGTCCTCTAGGTCACTCGATCTTACCTCAATAGACTTGCTTCATAAGTCTACACTAACAGACTTGATACCTGATATCACTATCAATCATTTGATGATAAATTTAATTTTCGAAAGTGTCAAATAATTTAAATTTGACATTTGTACATACGTTACCAACTGTCAATAGAAAATAGTATATTAAGTATCAAGAACGGTAAGGGTTGTTTACCGGTCGACAGCAATGTTTTCGCTACGCTCAGCCTCCAATTTTGCTGGAGACCGGTATTACCCTTAACGTTCGAAATGCTTATACTATTTTTTGCGCGATCGTATTGAAATATTCGAATTTCGAATAAAATTTCTTCGAAATGAACGAAATGTCAAAAGTGCCATTTATATTCCCGATCAGTTTAAAATATAATTTGCATTTTGGTGAAATTGTTTTCATGCTATTTATTACTTTTAATATTGTTCTGTTCGATTCTGTTCATCAAAAAAATATCAATCCTTATTTTTTTTTGTTCCTTTTGTGTAATGAATGAAGTAATATATTATTTAGGACCACTTAAATGTATGTAGTAATTCACTTACCGACGTCTGAACGGTAAGTAAATCAATTACCGACGTGTTAGACTTAGAAAACAGTAAACACAACCTACCGACCTGACAACTGATACTGTAAATAAACAAAAAAGATGGATCGCGCAAAAATAAATTAAATTTGCAAAAATTAGATTTGAAACGTCATTTTAGTTCAATTCTCAACTACAGATGCCATTACAATAATCTGAGGTTTAAGAAAATTAGAAAAAAAAATTGAAATTAAAAAGGAATCCTCGGGGTACCCGAGATACAGTGTGTTTAAAATTGGTAACGAGAAACTGTAGGTAAATGCGGCCATTTTTCATGACAAATTTTCATTTTCCACTCAAATTTCCCAATCCTCTCTGTGGAAAAGCCGACTATTTCAACCCTCTATATATCTTATTACTTATTTTCAAGATTAGAGTAATTTATTTATAATTCAGGATCATTGGATTCAACCAATCGGATCAAATAGAAGTATATTGAATCGTGAATTGTGAATGAAATACGATGATATTTATATTTCATATAATTATTTTATTTAATTTTATTCAATATATTATCTACAAAGTGGTTTCTATACAATAAATAAATATAAAACTATCTACTTATTGTTTTCAGTCATATTTTCTGGGCACATTTATGACAGGTTATTAACCTCTAGCTAGGACTAGCTAAATTCAAAAATAAATGGCGTTATTATCCTGCCCGTGTATTATTTTGTGTGGTATGCTGTTACATCAGTTGTATTGGAGTTCAAGCCAAAATGTTTTCTATTTTTACTAACGCAAAATGTTGACTTAGGTAGCCGTGCCGTTTGAATATTATTGCAACGTGAGCTTTTTGATTTTACCACAAGTCAAAATTTGCGTTTAAACTGAAACTATAATGTAATGAAAATATTATGTATAAATATTGAAAATAACAATAGGGTATTTGGAAATATGTTAAATAATAAACATCAAGAATTAAAAATTAAAATTGATTGAGCCCTCTGCTGGGTCTGGGTGAAAGATTTCCATTCCCCGTGTCGCTTGAAATGTCCACCTTGATCAATTAATATTCTAACCCAAGTCCTTTAGATACTTTGATTAGTGAAATATCTAGAATTGGATAATTTTAGATATGTAGCTATTTTGGAAGGAATGTTTCCTATCGGATGCATTCCAATATATTCAGTAGTAGACTTATTGCTATCAAATTATGAATAATCTGCTATGTGTGATGTTTCTGGCATGAATGATCGGGTATTTTCCCCACAATTATGAGTTAAGACAATACTATGTTTTTTTTGGCCGTGGAAACTTATAATATTCACAAAAATAAAAATTAATCTCACTCACACCTATATACAAGGAGAAAGAAGAATATTATGTTAGATTGACCAATATTATATTAGATTTGACAATAGGTCATTCCAGAACACCTGACTTGGACAGGTCTTCCATATTGTGCAGGGTTCTCCGATCAGTTTGTGTGCTTTGACATGTGGTGTAAGTCAGTTGGTTGAAAGACATACTTTCTAAAACAATGTCAAATATATCTTTTATTTAAATCACAAAACAGTCTAACCTATAGAAGTGAAAGTTTATAGGATGACCTTGAATACAAAAATGAGGTTTCAAACCCATCCACCTGAAGCGCTAGTTGCAATTGAGTTGTCGAAACAGGCCTGGCAGCTAAGGCCTTTAGCAAGAAAAGAAGAAAAGATTTTAAAATTCATCATGGCTGTCATATAGTTGTTGTCACCATTGTCTTTTATAGATTACACAGCACACCCTCTAGTAGTTTAACTCTCATCTACAATTTGTATCCAAGTTATAATATCGTGACCGGCCGCTTGAGAGCGCATTAGTAGCGTGACGTTGCAGAATCGCCCAATCGGAGGACGGAGGGAACGTCACGATAACTGTCAATTATTGAAAGTTACAAAATGGTTATCACCCGTCAACTTTTCAGTCAATATTTTACCTTTTAAATAAAGGTTTATGGTAGCTATATATCTTTAGAGTGGATTATGATAATCAATGATTTCAAGTTTCAAATTCTCCGTGGTGGAACTGTTTTTCCGAGATTTTTATATGTATGTATTTATTTATAATATATATTTTATGTATATATATATATATATATTTAATATAAAATGATGAACAACTTCGAAGTTTTCTTTCAAGTTTCCAAAAATATTATTGAGATTTCTAACGTAAATAATAAATTATTTTTAGGATGTAACTATAAACTATATATTACGTAGAATTATACTTATAGATCTCACTGTATATTCATCTTATTTCATTTTTTGGAAAATAGTTAACAACAATAGCCAGTTTGTCGAATTTAAGATAAAGACACTCCTGTATTTGGTTTATTTCTTGGTGTACATATTGGAATTTTTTACAGTCATTTGAGTGTGAAAAATATGTGCACTTTGAAATAATTCAGGGATATCCATCTTATATTTAATATTTAAATATCCCGCCCTTATGCCCGATTTCACCAACCGTCTCGTAAAGTTAGGTAATATCCAAGTCGAATTTAGGAATTTCTAAATGCACGTGGTCCAACGTAAATTGCGTTTAGAAATTCCTAAATTCGACTTGGATATTACCTAACCTTACGAGACGGTTGGTGAAATCGAGCATTAGTTATTTCATATTTCCCGCTCTTTTAGTTATTCTTCTTCTTGCTCCTTTTTTGAGCTATATTCTGAGGGATAATTTACCCTTTTCTTGTATGTCACATATTTCTTTAGTTCTGTGCTCCATGTATACTATCGCAGCGCGCGGCTGGCGCGGCGGACGGTCACAGTACTAATATATTAGATCTGAGATTTAGTAAAGGAGTTAGCCTGCTAGAGGGTGTGCTGTGATAGATTGTTTCCTTTTGCCATTTGCTGCTGTTATTTGAGTTTTAATTAGGTATTATTAAGTGTGATAATTCATAATATTTATAATGGTTGGTGTGAAGTGTTGCGTTCCTGGGTGTACAGACATTGCATCAAAACGACATAGGTTTCCCAAACATGACCCTTTGTTGTTGAATGAATGGGTTCGCAATTCAAAACTGAAGGAATCAGGCGCTGAACAGATTTATAAATTCTACAAAGTTTGCAACAGATATTTTGCATCACAATATATTGTTATTGGGACAAAAAGGGGCCTCACTCGCAAAGCTGTTCCTACAATTCTTTCAGGATTGATCAAAAAGTGATAGGAAATACGTAATATTATCACTCTTGGGCATTACTTAGCGCGTGGTAAAATGTAAATTGCATTTAGGATTTCCTAATTTCGTTTTGGGTATTACCTGACTTCAGCAAATGGTTAGTGAAATCGGGCATAAGTCATTCAAAAACAAACTTCCATTGAAAAAAGCGTAATGAAATAGTTCTGAACCCATCCACTGCGATCGCTGAAATTCTTCTTCCCTTAGTCTGTTTTTCGGCCTCAGCTGCCTTGCCTACTTCGACAACTCAATTGCAACTAGCGCTTCAGGTGGATAGGTTTGACACCTCATTTTTTCATTCTAGGTAATCCTATTGGACTTTCACTTCTATAGGTTAGACTGTTTTGTGATTTAAATAATAAAAAACGTACAACTACATTGCGCAGTCAGTAAACTGTCTCTGAATTGGACTAAATAATAATTAAAATATTAGATAAGAAGAAAATCAATAAACAAAGAAGTTATGTGATTCAAGAGCAACATATTCAGGTGCACAGAGAGATAAATGAAATGGTCTACGCAGTTGAAAGCAAGGTTGAAAGTATTCGAAAGTGGCATAAAAATGGAGTTCGACTTTTTTGAACATAACTATCCATTTTTCCATTAAACCAGAGCGAATTTAAGAAAATTAAGAGTGCGTTTGAACTTATTTTTCAACGACCTTTCCAAATCTGTTATTATTTTTTATGAACGCTATTTGGTATAAAAGTTAGCTCACCTTTGACCGTTTTGTACAGGAATCCCTTTGTCGCATCTTATAAATAACACAGTGTATACATAAGATAGAATTGAAACCTTATTTTAAGCTTTTGATTAAGCTCTTGATACACGAAAAGGAAACCCTGTATTACAAAATCCCAACAATCTTTCAAGTAAAACTCCCCCAACCGTTTCCCATTACTTCCGGACAAAATGTACACATTAGTTATTTCAAATTATGTATTGCACTTTGTCTAATGAGCTGTTAAAATTGCTGTACGTTAAAATGCACAGGGAAACGACTTAAATCGAAATGAAATGCAAAATTCTCTTATGTAATATTCTCTTGAATCCAGTAGAACTCCGAAAGGGTACATCTCCTTTAAACTGCAGAAGTATTGATTACTTACCACATGGGAGAGTCGTTGCTTCTTTTTTTATTTCCGATTATGATTCGTATATTGTTGAGAAAACGTAATTAAAAACCACATTTGATAATTAATATCATTCATTTTATGTCCGTATAGGTCATTTTTGGGACAGGAGTACAATCCCTAACCTCACAAATAAATGGAAGATACTTGTAGGCGTTCTATGTGCGGTCGCCGGCAACGTATAGCAACGCTGTCTCGTTTACCAATTGACCACCCTGTTTAATCACACAATTACATGGGTGACTGGTTAAGTAACGTGGCGTTTTAGCACGTGAATGTTTTAAGTGAATTTAATTGCATGTGATTTAGCGCTATTCATCGACAATATATTTTGATATTCGATTTATTATATTTCTTCAAAAATGTCACTAATTTTAATTTACAGTGTGGCTAGAGTTCAGCCGGTAGAATTATAAATTTAAAATCAGAATTCCGACTAGGGACGGAAGTTTATATGACATATAAAGAAATGTCATAATTTGCGCAAGCGTGGCGAAGTTAATTACTAATAATATATGGTTTTCGTCGCCCAATTACTGACAACTGAAGTTTCATGATTAAATTCCGTTCAACAGCAGATTAAAGTTTATTTTTGTAAGAATCCAGTCTGCAATTTGGCTTAGCATTCTTTTAAGGGGAAGGGCGAATGCAATGATTATATTTCCTTCCCCTTCTTCAAATACACAATGCGCGCAAGTTATAGCATTTTCGGCGGATTTCTGTATATTTGGTGTAAACTTGTTATTTTAATGATAGTATCGTGAATGTGTTTACAGACTGCTTGAAATCAGGCGTAGGATCCGGAGGGGGGAGGTAGTGATGAAACAAGGGATTACTTTTCATCACTGCGCAATAATAATTCATTGGCGGGACAGAACATACCTCTGCCATTTAGACATATAGTCAAGCTGCGCTAAAAAACTAGAGGTCAAATATAAGATAGTATAGGCTACTCTGAATTAACTAGAAGATAGTCCAAAAATCCATGGATTAGTGGAGAAATCCATCTGTACGGAGACAAACGAAACATTCGTCAAAGTTTACTGTAGACTTGATAAAAAAGGACAGGAATACTATTAAAATTGCGGTGACAGCTAAATGGGTAGAGTGAGTTCACTAGGCACATAAGTCTGATGAAATTGACAGACTAAAACATGTACAGATTTTGTCAATTAAAGGAAGAAGCAATACAACACATTCCATGCCAGTGCAATTGATCAGCAAATCCTTGCACCAGGCGACGAAAAATCACGGGAAAGGATATTGTGGCACTGGAGAAAGTAATACAGTAATCCAGAAAGTTTGTATGAAGTATTTGAGGAATTTGCGATTGTTTGGTTCCTGGCTCGTATACTCCTATCCCAGTTCCTTATATTGCTTTTGAGCCGTCTTTGTACCAATGAATGGTATTTAGATCTTGTTGCTTAATTTCGTAACGGATTTCTTTAAGGGGAATCTATCGGCAGCGATTTGACAAAATATTGAAGTATTTTTGGCAAAGAATTTTGAGGTAATGGATGTATTGAAAATTAAGAAAAAAATATATCATGTAGATTAATGTTGAACTTAGAGTTCTCATCGAATAAAAACTTTGAAATGCTAACCAAATTTTGTTGAAAAAAATACGAATCATGAGGTAATTACACATATTAAGCAAAGTTTGAGCCCTTGTAAAGAATTAAATATAGATTAAATGGAAAAACTAATTGATAAGAAGTCTAATTTGAAGCTTTATGAAAACTATATAAAAATCTCAGAATCCTCAAATTACTTATGACCGTACAATTCCTTATTGAAATTCGGTTGCTACCACTAAAATATCGGATAAAAATCTATCTCTCGCTTTTCTATCCTTCTATGACTGACATTGTCTCTGCTTCGGTAGTCGCATGCCGTTCCATTGTTGATACAACGCTCGCCGGTCTCGGCGGTCTCCCAGTTCAGTACTGACAAAGCTTATAGAGTAGTACGTGAACCAAAATCCGCTTGGGCCGCTTGGCTACCTACATGTTGCGGAGCTTTCATATTTCTAATAAAATTTTTGTTTAATGTACTTAAACGTGAGGACGTAGGGAAACAAAAAAATATACAAAGCATAATTTGTGCAAGGTCGAATTTGGTAGATGCCCCTTAAAAGGCTATACTTCTTCATCATACCATATTGTGGCATGCCCCAGGTAACGGAGTCTTCATTTATATAATAATTGTACATTCGGCTATATATGAACGAAGCTCCAGTGGATAAAATGTGTTTACAAAATATTTTGTTGTTCAAAATTCATTTGGTCTTACAAGCTGCTTTTCTTCAACCAAAGATCTTGTTATTCTCTCCTTCGGCTGAAATTAACGTTAGGAGCGGTTTTATTTATTTCTTAAATCATTCATTGAGTTTTAGAAGCGAACTGCATTCACTTTCGATAAAATAATTGACAAGCTCATAAACAAAAAAGAATTAAATTATTGGAAAACCTGTTACGAGCCTCTCAAAACTGGGACACGCTGATAAGGTAAAAATTTAGTTGTCAATAAATAATTCAACAACCGTTCACACAAAACAAATCAGGTGCAAAGCAAATACAGTGCGCGCTTTAATTAGGCAAGAGATATTCAATTTTTTGTTGCACTTCATTGACATCATCTGTGGACCTCAGACCATTGTATAGCATTAGTTGAAAATAGGACACATAACTACAATTTCGGTTCATTTATTAAACAAATAACATTATGTATTGATTCGAAATTTTCTTGCTTATTTGATGGTATAAAGAAAAAAAGCAATGCTTTTCAACCAATATTACTTTTTTACAACTTTTTGGATGTTTTTCTTTGAAATTATCAAAAAATAATTCAATTATTAACATTTACCTCCCATAATTGAAAATACTTAATTAATGATGAATTCGAAATAGCACCAAAACTTTCATTCATAAATATACACAGGTACAGACTGAAATGGATAATTTCTCAATTTAAACATTTTTTAACAAACAATTTATTAAACTTCAGATTATCCCTATGCAAGATGAAAGAAGAATTAACTAATATTCCACTGAAAATACTGAAAATTTACTGTACAGAAGAGTCAAATAATCAGACTACGACCATATATATTAAATATCGTGAATTATATACCAAGTGACTTCTATAAATAAAATAAAACTTTTTAAGTGTATTAAAATGTGCCAGCTTATGAAAATTGTGTGTGTTAAGTGATTGGTGTTAGCAGTTTCGCAAATTTAATGATGATAACATAAACAATAATTTTAATAGTGTTTAATAAAATTTGCTACTATGTTCGAAATGTGGAATAATGTTTCTACCAAGCTGGAGATACCGCAAGCACAAAATCAGCAGCCCCACACGTCCACGGGATCAATTAAAGGTATGTTTTATTTAATTCTATCATAACACATTATATTATGAAGATGAAATTTCATGAAATTATTTTGGAATATTGACATTCCTGGTGATATTATAACCAAAATTCAATATTTTCATACACTTAATGAAAACAATCGCACTTTCGCACCAGTAATGTACGGTATTTTTTCTACGACCTCACGATAATTTCACCAAATCATGTGTAATCAACATCTGTACATAAAATGTTACCATTAAAATCAACATAGTTTATTTCAAGTGTCATTTTTATACCCATCAGCGACATTAGATGACTTTTATCCTCCATGTCGTGAATCTAATTGGAAATTATATATTTGACAGCTTGACAGTGGTCAATTATAAGCTTGACATATTTATTTGCACGCTTCTTGATATACTCAAGCCACTTTCCGTAGGACTGTAGTCTATTATGCCTGTAATTTACACAATATAAATCCTTTCGTATAGTTTGGCAAGTTTATCTGAAGCTACGGGGCATCGGTAAGAGTCGAGGAAACATGGAGCATATCTGTCATAAACGTACAAATAGCGTACGGTAGCTATTTTACCAAGTAAAATTGAAAATACAAAGATCACTGACAATACCAACGCCACTGGATAAATCAATATCAGTCAATTGACGAAGTGAGAGGGAAGAACACAAGCACGCGCTTGCCAATAAGAAGTCAGTTTTCGATAAAAATCACCAACTATGTAATTCGGAGGGTGTGGTAATTATGGTTTTCGTACAACGCTGCCAGAGCTTGAAGAAGCCCGTAACAAAGGTGAAAAAGTGCTCATCTTTTAATATTCATAAATTGAAAAAATAATGTTAATAAAAAAATTCAAGGAAACAAGCACATTAAAGAATTAACGTTTAATCATATTGTTAATAATGAAAAATGCCTTTTCTATTTATTATCACTACATACTTAGTACTTTAGCTTTTTCATAGTTAAACGTGGCAAGATCGAATGTTTCCTTTCACGGCTTCAGATAAACTTGCCAAAGTATATGTAACTTCTGTCATAATTGCACTATGTTGCCAAGCCGCTGCAATAGTATGAGAAACTAGTAAATATCAAATTTAATGAAGTTTATTAAACTTTATTCTTTTTAGTTTAGTCATATGCAAAAAAAGTAGTTTTAAAAATGTTATTTTAATAAAAGTACTTAAAAGTAGGTATTAAAGAAAAAGTATGTAATTGTATAATTATTTATTTTAAATAGTTTTGTCAACAATATTCAATTTTTGTAGTGTTAACAGTCCTTTTCATTTAGATCTAGATGTAGAAATGAATATAGACCGTTTTAATAGAAGGTATAATGTTATAATTATTTCTTTTAAATAGTTTTATCAACATTATTCAAATTTTGTAGTGTTAAGTCTTTTCTATTTAGATCTATATGCAGGAATTGCATACAGACCATTTTAATAGAAACTATAATTGCATAATTATTTATTCTGAATAGTTTTATCAAAATTATTCAGTTATTGTAGTGTTAACAGTTTTTTCTATTTAGATCTAGATGTAGAATTGCATACAGACCATTTTAATAGAAACTGTAATTGCATAATTATTTATTCTAAATAGTTTTATCAAAATTATTCAAGGTTTGTAGTGTTAACAGTTTTTTTACTTAGATCTAGATGTAGAATTGCATACAGACCATTTTAATCTAGACTATTCAATTATCTAAATCTGTTAAAAAAATGTCAAAAAGAATGAAGATCCCTCCCATTCGCGTTGATGGAACACCATGTATATATTTTCATTACTTGAAAACTGGGTACATCATGAGATTTTAAAATATTACTTTTTGTAGGAATAAAATGACAGAAAATGCATAAAGAGAATGGATATTGAGTTATAACGAATATAACATTTGAGCGAAATGACGACTTAAGTTCTCAATATTTTTGACAAATAATGTTATAAAAGTGGTGCCATCAGATGATTTATATAGGGTGGTTAGTTTACATAGAAATTCTTTGTATAAACCAAGTTACGGTCCTCTACTTCTTCTTCCCTATTTATTGTGGGCAACATACTTTGACATCACAGTATCTCACAATCAACTTGGCACATAAAGGTTTTCATTTTTACATTAGGTAGCAATCTAACCAGTCATAAAGTCGCCCATTTTTATGACATCTTCATCAATACGTCTTGCTTCAATTTCGGTCCATTTTTAGAAGAAAAAGTCGGTAGTCCGAAACGAATTTATTATTCATTGAAACATGGTTTTATAACGGTTGATTCTTTGAAAAAGCAACAAAAACCTGAAATTGATTTCTGGTACTTCGGTGTTGTTACCCATGCTGTAAACGGTATCGTCAAGTAGAAATTATGGTCAGAATAAATTGTTCGTTCACAGATAAACATTATATTAGTATACCTCATTTAAAAACCAGGAGGAGTAATTTGAATTTAAGTTGGCAATTCTGTAGACCTCTGATTGGTCAGATTCCGCCCAGTTTCACACAACACTTTTTAATATTGACCTCAGCTGATAGTTTTCATTTTTGATAGTTCTGACAGATAGATACACTTAGTTTGTCATCGCATCCGCTCTTGTTATTTTATTATTTTCACTTAGTTTCGTTGAAAATGTTCCTTTAAAAACTTCAGTGAGCATTTGTATTAAATATCTGCAATTATAAATCATCTCAAAAACTAATTTATTGACTTGCATTCAGTAATTTGCTAATTAAAAACAGGTATATTAGAGAGATGTGTATGTTCTAATCTATACGAAACAGGACAAAGTTTTACATGTGACAGAATACCCGCCTGTTTAACATCTAAATGATCTACTAGACAGACGAGAAATCGACTTATGACTATGCGTGGCTGATTTCTTCATCAATCAACGCATATTTAATAGATTTGGAACACTACTGTTGACTACTGTTTCGGAGCACACCCTTTAGTAACTAATCTGGTAACTTTTAGTGGTGTGGGTAGGCTTTTCAAATTACTCCTCCTGGTTATTAAATGGACTTATAGAATAGTAAAGGTATTATTATGGAAATTCACTAAAATTGTCAAAGTGACAGTTTTTTTCAATTTATTTCATTTAAAGTTGGCAATAATATTCACTGATCAATGTTGCTGTTACAAAGGATTTCTGGTAACAGTTCCATGTCCACTAAAGTTATGCTGAATATTTTCATTACAAATTTAACCGCATTGCAACATTAATAAGTATTGATAATTTAGCCATATATTATAATAAATGTAACACATTTCATTTGGGTAATTTTTTTCGATCGAAATTGTAATAGGTATATAACAGGATTTTTGGACGCACACGAATTCCCGTCAGGGTAACCACTCTACCTGTGTCATAATTAGGGTACGTTAAGCTGTCACTCTAGTTTCCGTCAGGACGAAAACTGACCTGTTTAAAAGGTGTTCATTTGGGCATGGATGAGTTGCGCGCAGCGGTCATTTTCTACCTGAATATGAGTAAGAACACCAAAATTGGGAGCCGAATTGCGCGCAACAAGATAATCACAAAATTAAGGAGATTGAGGAAATATCAAATAAATTAAATGGTAAAGGTATTTGTACATTTATTTCAGGAATAATAAAACACCTAACCTAACCCCGCCAGGATAAACTATTAGGGCAGTCCCGATAACAGAACAGATTAAATAAACTGGACGGCAATTCGAGTGCTGGATTAAGATACTTGCAAGTGTCGGACGGGAACTCATGTCTATTATATTGGTCATTAAGGAACCTGACAGGAATTCGTGTGCACCGGAATTTTTCACAACCAGGTCGCATTATCTACATTGGTTCTCAAAAGTTTTATACAAATTTTTACACTTGCATTATCGGAAAGCTTCTTGCTGTAACAGAAGAAAGAGGTTGGGGTCATTTATTTGCTTTCTAAATAAAGAGACAGGACTGTTAACAATTATAGTATATTTCCTTTTTATGAAAATAATCGCCTATACCGGCTTTTGGGTGGAAATTATGAAGAAAGATTGAAAAACTTGAAGGCAATTATCAGTTCGAGGAAGATATTAACTATTATATTCGAAAAATGGGACTTGTCGCGTCTAGAAGTGGTGAATTAAACGTCACTTTGAACACTAGTGCGAAAAGTTGCATTTCATTTTTTCTTCTTAAACGTCACATCTTCTGGTATTTATATTTAATATTTCGTGATAGTTTTGTAGTTCTGTTTCATTTGATTTTTTAATGACCCGTCAGTCATTGTCTGTCATTTTGTGAATATAATTGAATAGTATATTATGCAACGATTATGTAATGATGGTTATTAATACACAAGCATTGACTGGGATACGAAACGAGCCAAAGGCGAGTTTCGTATGGTCAATGCGAGTGTATTAATAACCATTGCATGATAGTTGCATACACTATTTTTTTACGAAGAAATTTGATTTAAAAAAAATATATATAAAAAATGTTACACCCGGCACTCGAACCCGAAATGTGCAGATCGAAAAAAACCTCATGCAGCACCTTTACCCACTGCGCCACGGGACCACATGGTTAAATCGATAGCATAAAGCATATAAGCATGTTATGTATACAATATTAGTAATCAATTATTATTATTGTAACAAAAGTAATAAATTTAAATATGTATTTGCCTTGGTCATTAAGTATTTTCGGTCTGGTGCTCGACATTTCTTTTAAAAACTAACGCAGAAGATTTAAACTGTCATAAAACACTGTCAAACATCCTACAGAAAATATTGATTCTGCCTACTTTGGTATTTGAGAATCTAGATTTCTATTGATCAATTCTTCAGTTTTATAATGAAAACCAGTGTTACAATGAGTATCATTATGAAACTGAAAATTGGCATTTAATTAACAGCTTAAAGTATAGGAGTGGAAAAATATTATCTTCTCTTTCTGCGGGCGTAGAAAAAGTATAGTAAGCATGACCTAGCCACTCGTGTCTAAAGAAACGTTTTTGACACTTGGTCAACCACTTGGTACTCAATATACCTACTATTGTGATTGATTACTTTGGATCCTCGTTCTAGAAAATTTTACTCAGCGTTTTGTATATTTTAAAATAAACTGTTTTATTTCCATTTTCTTAATAAAAAAATGCAAACATTCAATTACAAGCGATTAGGAAATAAAAATAGAAAAAAGAATTGGTATTGGAATCGTATTGACTGGTTGTATTTCGCCATTACGTTATCTCATTGACCTATATGCAATAAGTTCAATGAACTCGAATTGATAAGAGTTACCAAAGAAAAAAAATACAAACAATGAGTGTATTTGCTTCTCTATTACACGAAATTATCATATTTACCAACATTATCACTAAAAACAATTGAAATTGTTTGCTTGTCTATTACGAAAAAGGTGACATAGAAGGATTTATCTTATGTTCATTATTCAAATTGTAATCTCGGAAATTAATAGTTTGAAAGATTTATTTTGGAATCGTCCATTACTCGATCTATTCATTAAAACACCTTTTAAAAGTCATTAGAAATAGCCTATTAAAATGTAAATGTAGTTTATTAAAAAAGAGTTTATCTCTCATTCTTCTATTTCAATTCTAAATTACGACGTATTGAATTATCAACAACAGTTTTTTTTCCACTACTAGCTGTGAAGTTGACAATTATTGCTACTTCTAGCCAACTGAGAAGTTGAACTTTTTTATAAGTGGTTATTATTTTTTTCTATTATTAACCTAGGTTCATAATGGACAAATTTAAATATTTTGAGAAGAATTCAGAGTTCAACAAAAACTTTGTATAGATTGTCCTTGACATATTTGCTGCTTGAAGTTACCTATCAAGATAAAATTATTGGAATAAAAATGTCATTAATTTAAAATTCGCCTTTTATAGGTAAAAATTTGGGATATTTGCAAGAACTTTATTCAAAATTGAAGAATAACGTGAATCCATTTAGCAAAATATCAAAATAAACAAATCAATTCAACAAATATCGTAGCACTATAATTATTCTAATGTTTTATAAGCTTTGAAAAATATTTTTCAAAAACAGTGACCATTGAACTCACTACTTTCCGGGCTATAGGCCCCGACGGCTATTGAATTACTCTTCAAAGTCTATCTACAAGATATTCAACACTAACCATTCTGGTTTGCAATAAGAATGGACAACAAAACTTGTAGAGTGGTTTCAGCGTATTTGAGCCGCATCGGTACAAGGTATATGTTCTCCATTCGCGAGCTCTAAGAGCTTAATCACGGACTGAAGAAGATACCAAGATCACTACCAATACATATCTTCCAGTAACAGAAGTGTAAAAGTTGTGACAGTAGCGACATCTTCACCCCCAACTGCAAACCAAAATTCGAAAATCTGACAATACACGTGGGCTTGAAACAATGAAGTACTATTACCTACAGTTTTCTGTACTATTATCTTCTTCAATAATAATAATATTCAAATGGAATAGTGAAGTCAACCAATGCCGAGGCATCATTTTAGCTCGATTCTTCCATTGAATTTGGTGGGATTAGTGAGCGAAAAAGATTCCTTTTCTGCTTTAAAACTAAAAGTAATAATCTTCGGCATTTGTCGATTTCACTATTCAATTTAAATATAGTAATTAGTAATTTTTAGCGCGTCTGTAGAAAAAATTATGTGTATATATAAAGAAAAATTGCCGCTTTCAAAATATCGCCGCGTTTCGCTCCTCGTCGCGCGGCAACTTTCTTTCTCAAGCGGCAATCCATCACTTTACGCTCTAAAAAGACAAATACAACTATTCAAATGGAATCATCTCTGAAGTGAATTGATTGATTTTTAATTCCGGAATCCTGACGATGTGAACACGATTACGAAACAATGGTAGACGATACATTAAATATAGTAAAACATTCTAATATTATTGTAATTTATTTAGCATCTCAAGACTTTTCTCTAATTTGCACTTATATTAAATCAATTCATTAAATAACGAAACAATGATACATCACACAACTTTTGTTCACGCTTTTCTAATTTTCTCTCGCTTTAATCAAAAATACTAATTTTATGATAATTAAATTCCAGTTTACTCAACACTAGCAGTATAAATATTTAAATCATTAAGCGAGAATAGCTTATTAGTAGTTTGTGTTTTTATAAAATATTTACAACTATCTAAAGACTGCTTCGAAAGTAACATTTACTAATAATTATTATTATTATCGACAGATGTTGGTATATTGTTACGATCCTCGTTTTATTGTTAGTTTTTATAACGAGGACGCTTGAACTTCAATAGAAAATGCATAGATCTGCACTCAGCTGCAAAAATTATCCACTTATATTATATCACCAACCTATTTTCGATTATTTGTCAAAAACTTGTACAATATAATATAATATTTAAGGTAAGCATTCTTTGGGACCGCATAGATCCTCTTTTACTACTACTACTACTAAATGTGCAGGCGATCCTTGACCAAGACAAACTCGAGCCAAGGTTCCGGCACTGAGGCCACTGGCGGGCACATTGTGCTATTTCTGCTACCTAGACATCCATGAAGCCGAGCCCTTCAATAAAGGCCACAACCTTTTTCAGTGGATGCCTGCTTGTGTCTCCAGGGGCCATAAGAGGGACTCCGAAGATTCGCCTGCGTAGTACAGCCCAGTGTGGGCACTCTAAGAGAACATGGACTGACGTTTCGTCAGTCATGCCGCGCCGCAACCCCTACATAGGGAACTTTCCTCTACTCCTATGTTGTAGAGGTGATTCCTCACACAGCAGTGCTCTGTTAGGAGTCCTGCTATCTTCCTCAACCTACTCCTTGGTAGTTCAATAGCTGCCCCAGCGTGTCCATCAGTCCATCCCTTCAGTAGAAGTTTGGATTGTCTAGGACCCTGCAGAGCATTCCAATGAGCGAGGTGCTGGTTCCTCAGCCACTTCCTCGTCTCCTTGCGTATTGTTTGTTTTGTTAGGCACATGGTCGGGCCCAGGCCGCAGAAAGGAGCTGCCACCCCTTCGGCAGCCAGTGCATCCGCCATTTCGTTGCCTTCAAAACCAGAGTGGGACGGAATCCATTCTAGCCACACTGCGTTCCGACTTGCAAGATCAGCAAGTCGTTCTCGACATTCGTGAGCAAGCTCTGAGATGATGTTATATCCACTCAGGGCTTTAATTGCTGCCTGAATATCGGTGTATATGGTTATGCGTCGATCCACATAACCTCTGTCTAGGTTTTTCTGCGCACATTCCAAGATAGCGTATATCTCTGCCTGATATGTAGATACACCATCACCCAATGGTACACAGATTTGTGTCCTTGGGTTCCTAGCGTAAACTCCAGCCCCTGCTCTATCACCAGAGCATGAGCCATCTGTGTACCAGACGGTTCCATGAGGCTGTGTATTCCTCTCTTTTCCCCAGGATTCTCTATCCTGGAACATAGCCCTGTATGGGGTTGCGAAGTAGTACTTGCGCAAGCATTCGTCAGCCGCTCGAGCCAGAACTGGAACATCTTCCAGGAGCCGGAGTTTCTTGACGTGTCTGCACTCTTCCCCTCTTCTCACGTATTCCAGACGTTTCAAGCGCAGGAAAGCCCTCCCCGCCTCAGTCTAATTCTTTTACTCAGCTTCTCAGAAAGAACTCGGAAGCTAATAGTTAGTTCAGTCCTATTCCTTGATGTCTTCTTCTATCAAGTAATCCCAGGTACTGCTCCTAGGGATGCTGTAGTGATATACACTCCACAAGTATGTAAATGGAGTATTCTTCTCCACACAAAATCTACATTTACCATCTTAAAGTTTTTGAGGTTCGCAGAACTAATCAGTCAATTACTCTGGCGTGTACATCATTTCAATCTCCTTTGGTCCCTTTCTCAGTATATTTATCTTAAAGTTACTGGATTTTTCCTACTATCCAGTCTTCTTGTTTTTCTCCACTTTACCTATGTCTTTCAATATTATTATCTTCCATGTCTATTTCACCTCCTTTTCTAATGCAGTATTTCCTGCAACTCACTGTAGGTAGAGTGATTGTGGTGTCTTTGCCCAATGTAATAGATTAGATTAGATTAGAATTGTAGTGGCTCTTTGTCCCATCCCACTGCGACATTTGCAAATCTATTGTGGTCATTCCTATATTTAGAGCTCGATATATAGCTTTATTCTTTTTATTAGACTCATTAGTCTGGATACCGCCTCCTTTGCGTAGCTCTCTGCCCTCGGTTTTTCTTCTCCGATTAAGTGAAGCAGCACCCTTGGTAGACCTTGACACTCACAGAGTATGTGCTCGTCTTCTTCTTGGCAGAACCTACATAGGCTGTCATCTGCTAGGCCAATTGTGTGCATATATTTCCTCAGCCTACAATGTCCGGACAGCATTACCCCCATGATCCTCGTCGTTTCTCGACTTTGACATAGTAGGTCGTGTGACAGTTTGACCGAAAGGCTTTTAAGGAATAATTTAGTGTGCCCTTGTCTTGGGGTTTCATACCACCAGCGCTTTGTTCATCCATTTGTGGATGCTCTATTTACTTAGGCATTTAGCAATTCCACAGGAAGGTTCTGGATCATGACCTCCGTTGCTACCTGCTTGGCTAATTCATCTGCCCAATGTAATAAGTTTCTAGGGATTCCCATATCATATTTAGCATCGTTCTTGACTAACTGACATGATAATATTCCTTCACCTTTTATGTCGTTTATAAATAGCGAACTCAGCACATTTTCTTATGTCATGGAAGATACTTGGTGGTTTTCTCAAAACTTTCAGTGCTTCATTATCTACTTGGTCATACACTTCTATTCCATTATTTCCGATCAATCTGACTTCCATTTAACAGCATAATTTACAGTTCTGGTAGTGGTACTGTGATTTGATTCCATTCGAATGAAGATTTATGATTGTATAGACCGAGGAGGTTGATATTAAATGCCAAAATTCCAATCACCAGTTTATCCAATTGGGTTACCTAATAATTCATGATTATCATTCTAATCAATGTAAGAAAAATCCACAAAATACCTAGGTACCATTACTTTTTGTAATGATCTTTATGATATTGGCTGTTGTGTGATAAAGTGTATCGATTGTGAAGAGAGAATTTTTATGTAGTAGGGTAGATCTATTTATTGCCTCATAAATTTTCGATTGTTGAGGCGCTGGGAACTGGAAAGTGCTGGTATATACTGAATACTTTTCGTGCTTTTTCTCAACGGTAGTTACACCGTCATTTGTAATCTAAAGTATAAAGTTTAAAATACTGAAGAAAGATTTATTTGTAATATTAAGGCTTAGAAAAGTTCGAGTATATTCCGCGGCAATAGTAAGGGTACGTTAAATAAAAAATTGTATCGTTGTATAATATCAGCTCCATACTATTTGCATATGCATATAATATTCGTAGCTGCTACGACTTCTGCTTGATTGAATAAATTGAAGTCAAATTAAAATTATTTGACTCTGCTTCTGTAATATTAAATTACGCTGAAAGATATCGTACTTCTAGGTCGAAGCTTAAGAAATAGGTCGAATCACAGGTCTGATAATTGTTATTTATTTGCCGGACTACATGAAAACGTTGATTGATACAATCCTCACGACAAACGCTTTAATTCAGTATTAATTTTTTCTTCCAACTGCCATAGTCCAGTCAAATAACCACTTAATATCTTTTATAAAAGAAATAAGAACTTTTTTACGCGGCTTATTGTACACCACTCATTTGGTCCTCCCACCCAGTTATCCTCATGCCGTCGATTAGTGAATATAGCTCCGTTGTATGAAATTGTCTGCTTGAGTCTAGTCTAGTGATTCACAGTCTTTTACAGAGGCACAACCCTCTGAATAACCTGTAATTATTCTTAGCCTAGCATTCTACTGATGTTTAGTAGCTCTTTAACCCTTTTTCTACGTATATCCCTCATAAAGATCTTACTGTGTGCCTGCTTAGAAGCGTTCCTCCCATGTAGTCTATATTTTCTTTGTACTCATTTTGTATTCGTCTATAGTCTGTACAGAAAGTACGAGGAGTAATAAACCCTAATT
>CAJUYG010000041.1:457583-489523 GCA_910591675.1 Galerucella calmariensis | reverse complement strand
GGTATACCCTCTTAAAATATATTTTGGTACGTCTATGAAATTTACCTCAATGAATGATTTATTACTTCTCGTACTTTCTGTACAGACTATATTAAAATTTAAACTAAAAATGTTCAAAAGTTAAAGACAGTTTACCCCAATTAGAGGATTATTTTAAATTTAATGTAATTTTAAGAAATTTTAGTTTTGTGACGTTAATGTGTTGTCGACCTTTAATTCTTTACTTATTTCTTATTTTACATATTTCCAACTATTATTACTTACTTGCAGGTATCGCACTGAAGATGGCTTAATAGCCGAAAGCGATTTGCAATTTTAAAAAGTTTAAATTTTCTACACAGAATACAACAATGGTTTCTTGACTTGATACATTACACGCTGCAAAACTCTTTAAGGTACACGTAACTTGGTATATAAACCAAATATAAACCAAATAAAAATAAATTTCACTGTACTATTTAAATATCTAAAAGTTTTTTTAACAATAAATGATATTTGAAGGATTTCGCACCAGTCATTGGTTTTTGAAAGTTTGTTACCTCTGTCATAGTGGTCAACACTTGTAAGTTCACGAGAGTTCACACTCAATGATTTTGTTGCAATCGGTTAATGCGCAATCTTTATTCTAGACATAGACCACCAGCAACATCGCAATTAATTGATTTTTTTCTTGTTTCAGGTAAGAATAGTTAATGAATTACTTTTTCAGTCCGTTGGTGAGTACTTATATTTTGAATAAATGTTCTTTTTGGAAAATAAAAAAATAAGTCGAGTTGTATTATATATCTTCTATAAGTTCCTTGTGGCATTACTTATTCTTTTTTCTCTTATTTTTTGGAAATCAAACCACATTAATGTTTTTTATTTTTTATTTCGACGTTTCGGTAGCGTTCCAGCTACCGTTGTCAAGATTATCTAGTACTAAAATAATTTTTGGTCCCTATCTGACACAACGAAAAAAATATGACAACTAGACAATCAATAGTATTTTGAAGTTTAAGACTACTAAACTTTGTTGTCAAATTTTATTAAGGTCCATTCATAGTAGATCACATCTCTGGTAAAATGTGAAATAAAATATTTTATTTTATGACATTCTAATGATATGATAGTCTACTAGAAATGGAATCCAGTGAAGTGTACGTTCCATGAACGGTTTTTATTGGGATAGCGCTTTTTTTCGCTTATTTTGGAAATGTTGTTAATAAAACGCGTTTGTTGTTACTATATACTCTTAATAATATTACACCTTGTATATTGAAATTATTATTTTTTCGGAAGTTATTGATGGTACATGAGCCAATACATGTTTATAGTCTTCATCATTGCGACCAAGTAAGTTCGCGAGACTATACATCGTTTACCAAAATATATACAAATGTTGTGATCTATTTCCAAGATAACTGATGCGGTCTATATTCAAAACTCACTCTGTATGTCTTACTATTAAATTTGTTTCAATAACGGCTTTTCGTTTAAATTGGGCAAACAGTTAGAATTAAGAGAAAAATGAAAACAAACTAAATATTATAGTTTCATAAAATATCAGGCATATAAAAAAATAGTTGAATATGTCAGAATTCATTGAAAGTTTCGGATCCAAAATTTTCAGACGTATTTTCCTCGGCTTGAGGTGAATCAGACTTCTTTTTTACTGATTGATTTTGAGGGGAACATTAGTTAGTCAAGGCACTTTTTTAACACATAGGGTGTTCCATTTATAACGATTTATGCCTGCTTTAAATTTTTTTGCACACTTGTCATAAACCGCTGACTATACAATATAGTATTTAAACATAGGGTGTTCTGATATATAACGCAGCCTTTGAACTCGATTTTTACCCCATTTAAACTTTTCTCGCTATTCATTTTATTCTTAAATTAAGAATTATTTTTATTCTTAAATTAGGAATTACTTTGTATTTTTAGTTCGATTCCTTATAAAGCGTGTCTCTCGGTATTTTTTAAACTATAGTTTATTTATATTATCTTCTTTCTAGATTGATTGAGGATGTAGCTTAACACAATTCGCTCTTTTTCACTTAATTGAACCATTCTAAATTGTAGAATTTATTTCCGTCAATTAGAATTTGCCACTTGAAGAACAAAAGACGTACTAAACAGTACTCGTTTATTTCTTACATTACTATGCATACAAACAACATCAATTAGTTTATTTAAATAGTTTTTCGCTCTAATACAAAAAACTCAAAGGACGTTGATTAAAGTGCTATATTCCTCGTTTTTACAAAAATTTTTCACACTAAGTATGTATGAATTCAAAACAACAAGCACTTTCAAAATCTGTAAAAATATATAGGGTGTCCCATTTAAATTAAAGAAGTTGATGGTATTTCCGGTTAAACCAGAAGTATATTAGTAACAAAAAAATGTACATCAGATGCATTTTGTTCCATTGCACTTACCTGAAAATTTTCATAAATATCGTTCTTTTCGTTTAAAATATATTTACTTGGTTCATTACTTTATCCCAACCCTGTATATGAATAGGCGTGCATCAGGCACTCTCCACTGATACCATCGAACTTGAAGAACGTCATTTCTTCCTTCAACATATTCTCTAAGCCCTTTTGCTTGCTGTTACTCGCGATTTACGCGAAAGGCAATCCCTATAATGAAAATAAGTACCGAGCTTCCTGTACTATTCGCCACATCTCATATTTGCAACTTCTTGTCGATTATATACCCACCTGTACGAGAACGTAAATTTGAAAAGTTAAAAAAGTGAAAGTGGTTATTAATTCAACCGCTACGTTTATTCCTATATATAAATAAATAATAACATGTATGCGTTATATAAGCCAAATAAACACCGTATTACCTAATACTGTTAATTAAAAAAAATGCATATAAATTTTATGGCTGATTGTTCCTGGTAATTACCACTGTTTGTTATAAAAACTGAAAATTTACTCGTCATCATAAAAAAATAACTGAAATTAAAGGATCTGTCGAATGAGTGAATCATTTGGAACCAATTCTAATTCTAATACCTTCAAAATAGAGCTTTTCAAGGCTTTGACTAGAATTTTTGACCACACAGTTCATTCTTGTTTGTTGTTTTTCAAGTGGTGTGAGAGCTTTCATTGTCTTGGTGGAGAATCATTCGTCGCTTGGAAGTAATAACCTCTGGTCAACATATCTGTATCTGTAGAGTAGTGAGGGTGAGTGTAGGCTCACAGCACTTAGGCCACATGTGACCCATTTTACATCCTTGTACATCCTTCCGAGGAGTTGTCCTCCTAGGTCATCGTCTATCCTGCCCTTCCCAGGAAGGTGGACAGGTCACTAGGAAACATCTCCTTTTTATCGGCAGGTGTATGCCGAGACTCACCGAACACACACTCTCTTATTGACGATAACTCCGGACACTCGCATTAGTCATGCCTGACAGTTCCATCTTCCTGTTCACACATCCTGCATAGAGGTGTGTCCACTAGCCCCATAGCATGGAGGTGTTTCCTTAGTTGACAGTGGCCAGTCAGAAATCCTACTGTTAAACGTAGGTTTTCCCTAGCCATCGCCAAATATTTCTTCGGCGCCAGCTTCCCAGGGTCGCCCAGGGTAATCCTGGCAATACTGCATCCTTTGATTCTATCCCATCTCTTAAGGGATTGAGCATGGGTGTAACGTTTGGCTAGTTCCGCAATTGTCGAAGTCGTTAGGCCGTAGGTGTCACCGGGTCCTAAAATTTTTAGTCCAGCCGTTTCCCTGATGGCTAAAAAATCGGCAATGCAACTTCCTTTACTCCTGTCGTGCCCTTTAACCCACCTCAAGATAATATTGTTATCTGCCGAGGCGTTAGCTAAATCTTGGCGGCACTCTATCACTAGCCTCATATAGCACGTTGTCTGCTCAAGGGTAATAGGGCTTGTCTACTATCAGTGCAGATCGTTTTGTTTTTGCCAGAAATTCCTTTTCTGGTTAGTTTTCTGTGGCAATTGAACCAAGCTGGTATTGTTTCCCATTCCCCGCTTAATCCTTAGGCTTAGTGCTCTGGAGTAAACTCCACATCCTGAGCCATCTGTCGGTATATACCAATAAGCAGTAACAGTTCTTTGATCCTGCAAAGGAATTGTTGCTTCATGATCTTCTTGTGAGAAACAGGAATAGTTATTTGTATGCCAAGGACTGAAAGTGCTACTTTGTTGGACGAGTCTGAAAATTGCGAGACGAGCAAAGCGAGGCGAGCAACAGACGTGTCCAACAAAGTAGTATTTCAGCCGCGGCGTACACAACATTTTTTAGACGACGCATAAGATGCATAAGATGATATTTGCAATGTCAATATTAATTTATTAATTATTTTCAAGAAGTAATGTTGATTGTACCTCCAGGACAATTATTAATATTTATTGGCTAGAGTCACATTTCAGGAAGTTGAAGTTGTCTACCCCAGAGCGTCCCGAAATTGTTTTGCAGTACGGAAATGTCACTTTCACTACATGGAACACTCAAAACGCAACTTTCGGTTTGTAAATGAATACAGAACGAGCAACTTTCAGATGGCGTCGTCTAAAAAATAATTTTCTATTTATTGACTTAAAAACTAAAAAAATATCAGTTGCTCTTAAAGATATTGAGCTCCCTAGTTTTAAGTGCATTAGATAACTTGTTATAAAGCTTTTGGATGTTTTCAATCATTTAACTTTGACAAATTTTAAAAAGGAAGCTCTTCAGGTTAAGGCTGCATTCTTGTTTGTGCTATTTTGTTCTCTAATTTCTTTCACAGAGCTTATTTTTATATTTTTATACTTGTTATTTGTATTTTTCACTTTATTATTGATGGGTACGTAAAATATTCTTTTCTTATTAAAATGTTTCATAAAAAAACTGTTAATAATGTTCAATTAGAAGTTTCGTTAAATATAGAAAACACTCAAGATTAAATCGTGTACCTAAGTTAGCGTTAACAGTTTGTTAAATTACAGGTCACTTTAAACTGCAATAATAGCAATGCAAATAAATCGGTGAGACGTGACGTTATCCTTTACGCAACATTTCTTAGTGAAGAATGCCTTCCTCCGGGGTATCGGATGTAAAACAGTCGCAGTCGTGGATATCAGAATAATACAGTGTTTAATCTTGTCAATAACAAAGAATGGAAATATCACTATTATGGGATGTTTCACAATCCTTAATAATAGATTGCGTTTGAAAGTTTTAACATTATACAGAGGGAGATTAAAGTATGGAACCAAACAATTATCTTGGAAACTGATCGCTCTATTATGGCAGTGGCGGCTCCTTGAATGAGGCTAAGGAGGCTCAGCCTCCTCAACAATTTATCCAGAAAATAGCACCAGAAATATTTTGTTGATTATTCTTCATTTTATTCCCCGTTTTCACTACTTCTTTTAGAATCTGACAACAGTGCCCTGAGGCTAGATTCCACAAACATCTCTCTCGAAACACGTGTTGCTCAACACAGTTGCCGTTTTTTCTACCAGTCCAATTGCTAATACCGTAAAAAATAGAGGAAATGGCAACACTCTCGGTAGGCTAGCTTCTAGAGGTTGCGATGATAGGAACCAAAACGAACTACGGAATACGAGCGTGGGTTCGTGTGTGCTTGTTTTGTTTTTGTTTGTTGATTAGCGGGAATAATTAAGTTTTGTTTTTTTCTTGATACTTTTAAATTAATATTTGATTTACATGAATTGAGGTTTTCCGACTTTTTGATAAAATAGCACTGCACACCTGGATTATAAGAACAAAAAAAAAATGTTTGCCAAGAGAAACTCTAAACCTCCACGCTGGTTTTTGCTGGCAACAATCAATTTTGTCACTGAAGTAGCTGGTACGGCCGCTGCGCAAAGGTTAAATTAACTGGCTGAGTAGAGCATATTTTTATACCCAGCCTCCTCTCTTAAAAAGTTCACGAGCCGCCACTGTATTAGGGATCCTATTACCAAGACACCGCTGTCACCATGATGTATCTCATGAACCGTGACAGTTATACAGTTGAAATTTTCACAGATGAGCTATTTCTATAATAACAAATACTGGAAACATAATAAAATAAATATTTGAGGGGGGCCTCTAAAACAGCAAACGTGATTTTTTGCCGCTTTTATAGATATTAGTACGGAACCCTTGGTTATTGCTTGTGAGATTGTTATTGTCGAATAATGAAAGTTCCCTTAAGTTTCCCTCAATGAAAACTGGAAAATTATTTTCTCGTCTACGATTCTAGTCCATACATTCTGTTTTTGTTGATAGAAATAGAAGTGGGATTGAGGCATCCAACGAAATTTCTATGCGACCAGTATCTACTTATGCCGATTTACTTATCCATCAATAAAAAAAGTGGCTTCATCGCAAAACATAACATTACGTGAAAAAGTTGAACTGCTTTGATTGTAACATTTTTCCATCATTATATATCTGCATCATAAAAACATATTTACGAGAAAAATGAATATTTTGTTGATTTTGAATATCATTTTTTGGGAGTAAAGATTGCATCATCTGAATATTACAATATTTAGGTAAGCAAATAAGAAGTAAATAACATAATTTTTGTGGTCATGGCACAATAGATATTGTAATATGCAATACGGTTATGTTTACGAAAATATAATCGAAATGCGTAACGTCGATGACATTGGCAAAGACAAACTTTTTATTGTTTCATTACAGACCGAGCAAAATCTAATAAAAAAATTCACTAAAGTTAACAAGAAAGCAAAATGAAAATGGGAAAAAAGTAAAATAACTAAGTACCTATTTCTAAATTAACATAAAAAAAGGTGGTTCGTTTGTCAGCTCTTAAGATGACAGCTCTGAAGAGGAAATAAAAACACCTGAGTTACCAGTTTAGACAGGATTTGGACCTGCAGACCCTTTGCCGCCAACTATCACTCTGAAAATCTGAAAACCAAATCCTGACTCGTCCAAAAAAAGAACTTTAATTGTTGCAAAACTCAATATCTGTGCTCTTGAGCCTATTGGAGACGTGCAGCTCTATGTCGAGGCAAAAGTGCATGCACTCTTAAAGGTCGTCTTGCTTGTAAATGAAAAGAAAGTTATCTCCTTCTGATAGTACTTCGCGAGACTGCTCTCCTGTATGTTCGCTAAAAGTGACTTCGAAGGGTTGTTACAGTTATCGATCAGTTCCTTCGAGTAAAATTAGCCACGTAAGTGTCTTCCCTTTCTAATGTAACGCTGCCAGTTTCCTGGAAAAGGGCTACTATGTGCCTTACCGAAGACGATGAACGATGGTGGATTGATGTACCTTCTTGATGTAAAACCACTATGCGTATTCGTTCAAACTGAGGAACCAGATTACATTTTACACAAAATCGCGAAATACCTCTCCTAGATTACTAAATTGCTAGTCCGGAGTAGTTATCATGATAAACAATGTCACAGGCCTTCGCTAAGATACTACAGGTCAACTCACCACTTCTTTCTACTAGCGAAGTACGAAGGAAAACTCGTGACGTCCTCAAATTAATGAATTATTAAACAGTTATTCAATATAAATGTCTTTGTACATCTTCTGCATGTCCCTTGTGATTGCCTACATGTTAAAAGTGTATAGTTTTTTCACGAGAAAATCCCGATTTTTCTATGAATGAAAAAATTTACAAAATTATAATGAAAAATATCCCCCTCTCTTTTATTGTTAATCCAGTCTACGTGTTTTCAAGATATTATTTATATCATTACAGTAAAGTTTTTAATAGTAAAAATTCAAATGGTAATATTTAAATTGAACCATTCACAATTATTAAATTTTAGCACGTCCCTCGTACAAAAACGCGCGTAACCAAACATCATCAATAACAGCAGCAGCACCGGCAAATCGTATTCGCTTGAGTTTAAAAGTAGGCCATGGGTTGAAAGACTTGTACCAAGGACATCGAGGTCCGTAATCAACGATCACAAATTATACGATTCTCACTTGTCTCTCTCGCTATGACTAGTACTGCGGTGATAACAAATAATTTGAGGTATCCTCTGAGTAGATGATCATTGATAATGATAACTGTTTATCTTACGGCATTAAATTGTTGTTGGACAAAAATATTTTTTGAAATTGTTCTGCTTTGATAAGTCCCAGGTGGTGCTTTAGCTGTAATTTTAATTTGTTTTGTCAATTACCTGATCTGGTATTAATATCAAAGCCAATTAATTATAAATTACGTACATACTATTGATATTTGATTTTTCTGAATAAATCTGAGAAAATTATGCTATATTTGGAGTTTAACGAGCCCAAAAATACTCATAAAATTTAGCATTAAGAGATCTGAATGTTTATATGTTTGTTTGTAACAGCAAACCTCAAAAAATACTCAACTATTTCCAAAAATTCTTTCACCTAAAAAAGCTGTAGTCACAGTGTGTGGCAGGGACCAAAAAAATTAACAAGTAAATTTTGAGAAAGTGTTAGAGATGAGATTGCTGATTGTCTCGTAAGAGGAATAAGAAGTACATAAATGATATCTACTTTTTAATACCAAGCTGCAAATAAACCGAAACCGGTCTACAAGTGTTGTCCCTAATTATATCGTGCACATATCCCAACCCCGTTTAACTTAAAAGTATTATTTAATGTCTGTCTGAGCGTATAACTAGAGAAGTAGTTGTTTTTTTTTCTTAGTGATAGGTCTCTGTTCTATGAGATATATTCTTCATTTCCTAGAATGCCTTTTTATATTATGTCCCGTAGTCCAGACCTGTATCTCATCTTGGGAGCTAAGTATTCCAATGCTACCTGACTTTCAGAAAGAATCTTTTGTCACTTTTTATTCCCTTTCAATGTTCATTTGCAGACACGTGTGGTAGCTTAATCAAGAGATAATAATGCAATTTACTTTTTGTAACGCGTAGTAGATGTTTCTGAACAAAGCCTTAGAAATTGATATCAGCCAAATTATACTTCTTACTGGTTCTTCATAGTTTTTCGTGCCATTTTGGTAGTTTTTTTTGGTTGTTTCCTTCCGTCATAGTACCATCGTTATTTATTAACTAGTTCAAGAATAAAAGGGCATCTACTAAATAATATATTGAACAAAATAATCAAATCTAGAGGCACATACTTTCCGGGTCTCTTGTTTGATTCTGTTGACTGTATCTGTCAATAATACCAATAATACTCAGTAGATCCATATAGATTTGCAAGATTAAGTGTACCAATGCCTGACACTGTCCCAAAAGCTGACAGTCAAATAATTTCCAAAAAATAAGAATACGGGCACGTGGAGGTCAACTTTTGATACTGTAGAGCCATCTTTGAATATTTTGGGATATTTCATATACACATTGTTTTATAAAACAGAAAACTGTGTTTTTGGCAGTTGATAGAAATCGCGCCATTTGGGCTTAGTAAAAACAGCTTGTCCATTCTTAGGTGTTTGGATAAGAAAGTGGTCTCCGATAAAGGTGAAAATTTCCGTTTAAGCTTATCTAAAAGGTAAATATTTGCATCTAACTTAAACATTGGAATATTTTTGATATAATTATTGTATTTTTTCCGATATTTTTGATATTTTAAAGATATATTCAATAATTGTCAGGTACTGGGTCCCTTAAAATTGATATTTCTAAAAGCTGACAAATTATCAGGCACTGTTACAATAATTTACTATAACGATGTTCCAGTAGCTGGCAATATTGGTTTAAAAACTTTGGAATTCATTTATTTGTTTATTTTAGAAAAATGGACACAAAAATACTTAAATATTCCGAAGAAGCTATGGAAAATGCTCTTCGGGCAGTAAAAAAACGGCATTGAATGCCAGCAAGCTGTATAAAGTTCCCCGTACCACCTTGTATTACAATCACATAAAAATATTATTTATGGCATGACAGCATTGACAAACAAATTTTTCAGCCAAAAAAAAATAAACAATAGGGGTGCTTTTGCCGTAGAGGAAATGAGAAATTTTATAGATTTTACAAGTTAACTTTTTTAAGTTTTTATAGGTCAATTTCTTAAGAGTTATTTAAGTTAATTTTTATGTACTTAATAATAGTTTTTTTCAATAAAACACCATGTTAATATTTCATTAAACAGCCTTTAGTAAGTAAGACTATTTTCATTTTTTTAGCTGTCAGCTATAGGGACGTTACCTGTCAGCTATTGGTGACATTACAATTCTCTCATGTCAGCTACTAGTACAAAAAATGCAAATAAGCCAATAATATGTTGAAAAAATATTTTAATTGGTATTATCAACAAAATAAGAATTTTTTCCCTTTAATAGAACGCATATTCAGTATACACAAACACAAGTGGGACCTCATTTTTCGATTCTCTATTAATAACTTAATTATTACAGTGACCAGTCCCTTATAGTGTCAGGCATTGGTACATTTACCTAGTTGTACCAAAATAGATCGAATATACCTACTTTTGGTTCATTCATTTATTCATTCCTACGCTTGGGCTGGTCTCAACATCCCAGGCTGAGTCTGAGTCCTTGTAGGTTCTCACAGAAGCAGAGTATGTGAGTAGGTGGAGTTCACATTTTCTGTTCTTTGCCTGTTGCAGATGCTTCCTCAGAGTACAGTGTCCACCAGGTCGGTAACTGTATTCAAATTTACTTACCCAGTTTCAGCAGCCTGGACGAGATTTCCTTGTCTAACTTATTCAGTAGACTCTTAGTATGGAGGTGTCCTTGTCTCAGCCTCCATTTGAGTTGGTGTTTCTTAACTAGCCAGTTCCCGACTTTTCCTCTTATATAATCCTTTGTGATTCCACAAAACGGTTCCGGACCTGTGAAGGCTTCTTTAGAGCCTTCTTTAGCTAGCTGGTCTGCATTCTCACTCCCTGCAATCCTCTCATGTGCATATTAGAGAAACTTTGTTGTCTCTTACCAGCATGTTAAGGGATTCTTTACAGTTTTTTACCAGTTTAGACCTAGTTGTTGGAATGCTGATAGCTTCTGGAAGAGCCCGGCTGTCAGTGAAAATGTTCACTTTTTGTCCGCAGTATATCCTCTTCTGATGTTTTTATCAATGCAGGCTATAGCGGCAATCGTCTCTGTTTGAAACACAGTTGTGTATCGACCAAGGCTAAGAGACAGTTTCTTTCGTCCACTACTTTTGGTTGAAATCGGCTACAACTATACCTGTTATTCTTTCGAACATAAATCACAGTTTATGTTTTCGTTTGTAGCACAAAATATCATTCATTTGATCAGGCAGATTTATTATCAGATTGAAGACAAATTATGGTTGTATTCATATTTTGTAGTAGGTTATGTAACTTGTTTGGTATATTTTACATGAGATATAGTTTAGAAATAGATCATAACCTGTCAATTTGTTTGCTAGCAGTGCTCTTATGTTATGCTCCTCAATTATCAATTTTCTGAAAGTATTTAGGTATCACACGTTTGATTGTCAAACTCAATACTCATAATTTTTTTAAATGTGCCCGGCACAGATTGGAGTGGCAAGCGTGACTAAGTCTAGATATACGCATCGAACATTAAGTAGGTATTTGCCGGTGAGATAAAATAGAAATCCGTAGTGCAAAGATATGGATCTACCACATTTAACAAATTGAAATGTCGACTGTTAATGTTCATTGTTCTTGATGCCTTATCATAATTTTTCAAACTAGTTTTTCACGCTTCTAATGCTAATTATTAGGGTTGGGACAAAGTATATATAAAAACAAACAAAAAATGTTTCAATTTTGATATAACTTGCTAGTTGAGTGCTATTTTTAATACTTGTTCGATTAAGGACAGGTTTTGTTAATGCATAGGGATGATGCAGGTGCAGCTTATTTTTGATTTCCTCGTCTATAAACAATTGTGACAGTGACAGCTGTCAATTGAGCAGTGACAAGTGTCAGTTAGACACTGTCGGTTACGCCACTTATGGCCACTTGAACCGTCAGTATACCAGTAGTTCAAAATAGGGTATTTTCCTATGAGCGGAAAAAATTAAAAAAGAGTCGGAGCAGGTACTTTGTGGTACTATTATGCCAGAAATCAATATTTCACACAAATAAATTAAACCAGTGATTTTTTATTAACTTAACAAAAATGGTAATTTTCAAATATTTACTCAGCGCGGGAAAATATGTGAGTTTATTGTGACGTAAGAGGTCTCGCTGCTTGCTTGTTTCTTATAGGCCAGCTCAGGTGGGCGGCCGCAGGTCGAGCCGATGGTTCCGATTCGGCTGGTCAGTGATCTTGTCGCTCGGGATGCGGTAGGCGGAGCGACAAGATCACTGACGTCATAAAAAATCAGCGCGTTTTGGCGCGCTATTTAAATATAAAATTTTTAAAGTTGGTTTTGGCAACTTTCCCGCTTAGTAAAAAATTTGAAAAAAAAATTTGGAATACTTAACTGAGGCCAGACAATCTTCTAATGGTGTTTGAAAAAAAATGTCAAATACCCTATTTAACTATTAGTTAATTTTGAGTTTTTGCTTGCATCGTTATTTAAGCCACGGTTAAACTCTTTTAAGCCACTGTTAAACTAAGCCACTGCTTTGAAGGCTTAAATCGTATATAGGGCATGTCCACGTGACGTCACAAACTAGCCTGGTGGTAAAACAATAAACAAAGCATTCAGAGCACGTGGTATTTAATAGTGAGGTTATGCTGATTTATAATGGTAGATCGTGCTTGAGTTTAGTTGGTTTTGCTTCAGTGTACTCTTAAAGTTATTTTAATTGTTGAGCTTGCATATTTAATAATATATAATATAGGTTAATAGTTGTTTAATGTTTGATAATTTTTCATTATGTCTATTGTTTATTGTTTTACCACCAAGATATTGTCAACTGTCAACTGTCGTGGACATGCCCTATAAACTACAGTAGTATGAATTCTAACCTAAAAAACACACAAAACTGATGTGTCTAACGTCAAAAAATAACTCTGTGCGTCTAAAAAATGGATTTTTTGGAAGAAGACACTTTCCTTGAAGATGATAGGGATAAATTGGATATAATTGATACTTTTGTATTTTGAAATGATACTGATGAGATGGGATTTTTCAGGGATGTTCGCACCCGTTTCGCACTGTTGCAGGCTGAATTCATCATTACCTAGGGCTTCGCCTACCCTTGTCCTACAGAGATTAGTAACACTTTATTCAAATTCAAATAAATAAATAAATTTCGCCAGACTGCAGCAAAAACTTCACTCAAAATAGGAAATACCGGTGTTTGCCAAACATTGACATATGAACTATGTCAATGCTGCCAAAGAAATAATAATTTTCGTAAACTAAAAATATCGGACGAGACTGAAGTTAGGTGTTAGTACCAACCGATTTTAATTTAGCAAAACTTCCCCAGATTGATAAGTTTTTTTTTAACCAAGAACCCTTAAATTACGGTACAAGTGATTGCAATTTAATCGATTATTTAAATTTTAACAGTGAGTTATTTTAAACAGTTAGTTAGCGAATACGGTGCAAGTGGGCATTACCCATAAGTGAGACTCCTACCAAAAATTCCTTAACGTTGTTAAAAAACCCATCTCTCAACGTGAAATGTTGTGTTCCAAGTCGTAAAACCAAGTCTTTTCAACAACTTCATCTGAAATTGTTGCCATTGCAATATAATCAAATAATAAGAATAATTTACTATTTTTGAATAAACCCTTTTCTTACATAGTGATATCACTAATATAAATAGAGCAGAGTCAATCAGAGTGCTAGTTCCAGCTGACAATAGAACTATTTTTGGTATCGTTCGCACAAGTACTGTATCTCCTTCGCGTTCCATCTGTTTATAGTATCTTTCTTGAGACTTCTTGTGACGGTATACAAACTTCACCTTCTGGAAGGGGTGATAAAGTTGATGTGTCTATCCCAAATTCGAGAATGCACACTATACAGCACTTGAAACGGTTTATAAATGCCAGTTGGAACAACCCTAATATTAGGTTGTTGTATTTAGTGACGGGAGATTCTAAAATTCAGACTTGCAGAATTCCATTCGGCTGTACCACACTGTATATAAAAGTTCCGTAAAAACAATACAGTGTTGATTGAATTAATAAAATCTCCTGCTGGGTGTATGACATAATACGACCAGATTACACAATACGTTTGCCGCTTTCACCAACAAGCTACACAAGTTTTATGTAGATATATAGAGATAAACTTATTTGTTTAAAATTCTACAACAATTTTCAGTATGTGATGAGCATATATATGAATGTTTTGTTGATTTTACAGTAGAATTTTGTTGCGTGTTTGTATTTACGAGATTTCCAGATTGAATGTTATTTTACTTATTCAAGGCAAAAGTGAGGTGTACATTTTTATCAATCCAGATATTTATCTATTTATTAATTTCCCAGCTTCTTTATCTGTGAAGTAGGGAGGGTGAGTGTAGGCCATATTGTACATCCTCCCAAGGAGTTGTCCTCCTAGGTAATCGTTCATCCTGTCCTTCCCAAGAAGCTGGACAGGTTACTAGGAGACATCTCCTTTAAATCGGCAGGTGCAGGCCAAGACTCTCCGAAGACCGAACACACACTCTTATTGACGATAACTCCGGACACTCTCGCATAAGACATACTTGACAGTTTCATCTTCCTAGCTTATAATACTTTTCCAATTTTACATTTTAGAAATAAGTACTCGTTTTTTCTCAATTTGTATGAATTGTTCTTACTGCATAATTTCTCCATCTCTAACCAAGTTTTCTATTACTCTTTAAGTGCTGCAGGAGACTTCTAGCTTCGTTATATTGTGTACAATTTTATTTGAAACTTCCTTGTTATTGCTGACTCTCTCCGCTACATAACTTTCCACAATAGCTGCAGATTTCCATCCGCCATGTTGCTTGAGCGCTAAAACATCAACTCCAGTATTCGCTACTAAAGTGGCCAACGTTCTTCTAAGGATGTGTCCGGTATACTCCTGAAAGTTCAGAAATTTTGCAATTTTACTTGGAATTGGAGAAATCGAGTTTTTTTCGAAAGGCTTCCCTTGACGATAACTCCAGACACTCGCACAAGACATGCCTGACAGTTTCATCTTCCTAGCTTATAATACTTTTCTATTTTACATTTTAGAAATACTCGTTTTTTCTCAATTTGTATGAATTGTTCTTACTGCATAATTTCTCCATCTCTAACCAAGTTTTCTATTACTCTTTAAGTGCTGCAGGAAACTTCTAGCTTCGTTATATTGTGTACAATTTTATTTGAAACTTCCTTGTTATTGCTGACGCTCTCCGCTACATAACTTTCCGCAATAGCTGCAGATTTCCATCCGCCATGTTGCTTGAGCGCTAAAACATCAACTCCAGTATTCGCTAATAAAGTGGCCAACGTTCTTCTGAGGAAGTGTCCGGTATACTCCTTAAAGTTCAGAAATTCAGCAATTTCACTCGGAATTGGAGAAATCGAGTTTTTCTCGACAGGCTTTCCATTCTTATTTCGCGATTATTACTTATTCAGCTTTTTCCCCTTTTGTATTTTCTCAGTGTTACGCCACTGAATCGAAGTCTTTGCAAAACAAGTATTTTATACCGACATACCTGTTATGGAAGGAAGTGAATTGTGTGTAACATCTCATTTCTCTTCATATGAATTTTTTTTTACGAAATAATTTTTGGTTCCCGGAACGACAGACTGTTTATTTCGCAACACATCACTGCGAGGCAACTTTCTTTAAATTGTCGTGAATAAAAACCGGTATCGCAAAAAAAACGAAATTCAAAGCTTCGTTGAATGTATATTTTGTATTCATGTATCTGCTTAAATCTGAATACAAAAATGTACAGAGGGAAATAAAATACATTTTTTTATATTTAATTTATTTATTTTGAATAGTAGGGTAAATTAGTAGATTATACACCAAGGTGGTGAAGACTATTATTATTGACCGAGTACTAAAGTACTATAAATATAAGGCGAGTCTTTATTTTTTCTGTGGAATAATATGATAAAACATGTCGCGCGGTTTCACCAAAATTGATTCGAAACATTCTGTATCGCCTATGATAAGCCGCTGGCCAGTGTCGTGCTTTCTGCTCGAGCTTTTTGCCGAGTAGTTTTATGAAAAGCCGAATATAAAGATAATGATTATTTTAAAAAAGTCACAAACAAATATTTTTGCTTTGATAAAAAGAAGCTATATACAAAATTGTGAAAAATTAAGAAATGTTATTATTGAAATTATAAATAAAATTTGTTTTTACATACTTGAAAAGCTGTAGATTTTAATAATAATATGACTCTGATTGCTGACATTTTTTCTTCAAGACTGGTCTTCTGCGACTTGACCAATCTTTCTCTAATAATAAAAAAATCGAGTTGGAATATTTCATTTATATATAACTATACTACTTAGATATTGAATACTCACTTTTATCATCCTGAACTGGCATTCGATTTTCTTTTTGCTCTTAAGCACACTGCTGTTGATATTCAACCTCAGGAAGATTTTCACCATCAACTTAATCAATAGTGATGTTATCTTCAGTCAGTAGTGAAGTGTGCAGTGGTGTCTGTAGCATTTTGCAGTTGAATGCAGATGCAGCCCAATTAGTTGCAATTTCTTCATTATTGGACACTACTTCCATTTCATCATATATAACAATATTTGACTGTCCTGAAATTATTTAGTAAAATATTAATTTACAGAAGTATAAGGATGAAACGATTATTATATTTAAAACATAATATTAAGCTTATTAGCATATAGGTACATATATTATTATACTAGCAAGTAAGAGAGGAGAGCCACATGTAGGTATAATATATTACTTTGTGTATTATCAAAGTCGAATAGATTCTGCAAACCATGTAGAGACATTGCTATTGTTTCCATCAATTCCTTCTCCTCTTCATTAGGTGGTTGAAGAGTAGTAACATATTGTCCTCCTCCAGTTCCTCTGAGGTAAGTTTTGTTTGCAGCACATTTTTTCCTCATATCTTTCTTGATTGATTCATACTTCATTTTGAGTTGCTTGGAGTTATGAGGCTATAAAAAATCAACTATTATTTTTTAGTGTATAGAAAACTTAACCTTACCTACGGTGCTACTACTGCAGCTATTGAAGGCTGCTTCAACCTGCATCCAAGCCTCCTCTTTTGATTTCCAGGTTGCCCCATCCGTTTTTTTATTTTCTATTATATTCTTATGTTTATTTGCAAGTTTTAGAAGCAAATTTATCTCCTCTGCTGTGAAATTGCATCCTCTCTTCTTAGTAGTACTAGTACTTTCCATTTTTTACTTTTCTCAATACTTAAGAAAATTTGACACAACACAACACTAGAACGAAATCATAACAAACCGAATAAGTGAGGTTATGTAATAAGCCTTAACCTCCAGATATCGACCTATCTGCCAGTTGAAATGATAAATATTCGACATTCTATCTGCTGGATTAAGTTATCCTGTTGTTGATAAACCGACCTTTCCAAAATAACTGGTAGTTAAGCATCAACTGACGGATAAATTGCTATTGATAAACCGGCCCTCATGGTTTAGAAATGTTTTAGAAATTGTTTTGACATTTATTTTTGCCACCTAGTAAATGTAACTAAACTATCCCAGCACATATTCATACAGTGATAAAAACACTTTTTGATTTACATAATGATAAAGTAGCGCCCCTCAAGTTGATGGCAAAAGTTAATAAAACTAGTTTGGAAGTACCATCCATATACTCGTCTTTATCTCCTAAAAAAGATTAAGAAAAAAAACAACAAATATTTACGGACATTACATACTTGGTATTACCTTCTGTTTTTGGAAAGTCTTGTGCAAAAGCTGCTTCTATATTGGATTGAGTATATCTTTTTTTAGATACAAAAAATATTTTTCCTCAAACATGCTTGTTGTCAATTACACAATTTCAATTCGCATGTTTCCATCACTTCTAATATTTCGTACTACCTGGGTGGAGCCTTTACTCCATTAATTAGTCTAATAACATCGTTAGTTAGATTGTTTAGAAGATAGAAATGATTTCACTTAATGTACTCTTCAGAGAGTACACACTAAGAGGAGAGAAGAAAGGGAAGATTGTCATCCGAAGACTGACGAACAGCGAGGATTTTAGCAAACTACAGAAGGAAATAGAAAAAGAAAGGGTTCAGATCAGTAAAATCAGCCAGATCCATTTTAGGTATGGAGATAGAAAACCACTGCCCATATAGATTGTTGCGTTAGAGGTAGGAAAAAAGAGAAGATAAGGAAGAGGCGACATATTCAGCATGAGAAGATAAGATGAGGAATACAACGAAGAGAAAACTAACCAGCACATGAATCCACAACGGAGACATGCTGAGTAAGCACAAAATAAACGGTACCACACCGCACCAACATGTGCAGAAGACCAAGAGACAAAGCGAACTAAAAAGGATGTTCACAAACCCCGAACCAGATACGACAAGGAAGACTCCAAAAGAAACGACACCATAACGACGACTACCACCTCGACAAAATAGAAGATTCTTAATTAGGTGACAAGACTGGGCGCTCAGCTAATGGTTAAAAGTTGCCATGTTGACTCAATTAAAGTGGTTCGATCTAATCGAAAGCCCGGCACATTCACAGAAAGATGAGTGGGAATTTCAACTAGAAAACATAGAACTGGACAGAAAAACGTTGAGGACAGCTCTTTAGGCCGGAGACGCAAAACGCAGACGAAAACTATTTGCATTCAAAAATAATCGATTTTTAATTCGGAATTTGCTTTAATACGGACCTGTTCTTTCTTCTTTCAATCACGCACTTCATTTTAATATTTTTTTTAATCCTGATAATTCTAGTACATTCTAACGAGCCTCTATAAACAAATACAATATACTGTCGGCTATTAAATCTCAATTCTGTTATTCCAATCTATTTACCAAATTATATTTTTAAATTATTCAAATGGACAAACAAACAAGCAGGCACGACTTTTATGTGTGGTAGATGATACTATGCAAGAAATAAAAATGTTTTTATTCAATTTAATGGCTCAATTTACTTCAACAGTCGCGAATAAGTGAATTTTCACATATTGTATAGATACTAATTAAAATTTTAGGCAAATTTAGATCTGTCAAACACAATTTTTCCAAATTGAAGTCTGTCTATTTTTACATCTTTTGATATCGCAGTCAGATATTGAGTGCTAGAAGGAGAGATGATTTCATTTGCCAAAGAAACAAAGTACCTATGACTACATTTTGATCAAAGGCTTCCATAAAACACTCACCTTGAAAATACCACACAGAACGCTACTATTTCCCTCGGCAGATGTAGAGGAATGTGTGGAAAATACTCTCAAAAAGGACCCTGTGCTTATACACAAGAGTTATTAGACCAATGATAGCCTATGGATCATTGGTGTGGTGGACAAAGACAATGCAAGTAAAAGCTGTAAAAATATTGAGTAGCACACAAAGGCCTGCTTGTCTGTGTATTACGGGAACCACAAAACGGTTTCTTGTACAAGGCGATGAGAAGGCACCAGCTAGAAATTACATGAAAGATAGAACTGAAAAGGTCACAGTGAAATAGGCCGATTAGCCAGCTTATCAAATCTAATCTAGACTGCTTTAAAACTATTTTCCCACAGATTTCGATTAAACGGAACAAGTAGTACTTTTATATAAAAAATTCTGGAAAAACTGACTCCATTTAATGGAGACAATTTTTGAGTCAACGACTTAGTTTCGTTTAGTTCACCAATCCCTCAATAAAAACACAGTATATTTTTGGAAACGTACTGTACATTTAATGTGAAACAACATTATAAAATATACCGTATGTTAGTAACTTTTACAGCAGACGAAACGAACGCTTAACGCAACATTCGCATAGTCTAGGTAATCGTCGAGTTTGGCGACTAACAACTATTCCTAGCCACATACACACATTCATCTAGCAAACCATAAAACCGTGGTGCAATGACCTAACTAGCGAGTCAGTCACACTGACCTACTTTTCGAACACATGTAGCCGGAGTGGTACGCTGTTGTCGGACTTATAAAACGGTCGTATTTTGTAAGAATTTTTTTATTTTAAAAACAATCGCATGTTAAATAATCGATTAACGCATAAATTTCAATCGCAAATAACTTTCTTATAAGTAGTCGGATTCAAACTAATTTTGAAGAATATTGTAGATTTAGTTTACTTTTTTTGTAAAAAAAGTAGTAGATCAATTGAATAGATTATTTCTGAAAAGGCTCAGGTGCAATTTCAGCCATATTCTTGTAATCATTTTTCGATTCCTGCCATTAGTACTACACCATCTACCAAAGATTCCCTCCGCTATTTCTACTCCCTCTAAATTTCTGTGTCCAATGAGCAGTTTCGATCGGTAACTGTTTTCAAATGTCTATTACCTACCTAGTCTTGAGAGTTCCTTGTCTGCCTTGTTCAGTAAACTCTTTGCATGGAGTTGCCCTTTTGTCAACCTCTATTTGACTTGGTGTTCCTTATCTAGCCAGATCCCTATTTCCCTCTTAGGCACAAAACGTTTCCTGAGATATGAGGTCTACTTTAGAACCTTCCTCCCCTAACTGGTTTGCCATTTTATTATTTCATGTACCGGCACCAAAATTAGAGACACTTTGTTATTTATTCCTTGCCAGCCTGTCAAGTGATTCTTCGGGCGACGACCCAGCATTGTAATGAAACGCCTTTGATGCGATCATTACAGCCAAGCAAGGTCGAACATGGTTAGTACTTGGATGGGTGACCAAGGCAGGGAAAACCATCGTATAGGGCCCGTACAGTCGGCAGCGGAGTATTTTATCACAGCTCGCAGGTATTATACCAATGAGCACGAGGAATAATGTCTTTCGGAGGAGACGTAAAACCGAGGTCCTGAGTCCATGGATGTTGAGCTCGTTAAAGAACGCTACCACTGGTTGGAATACTAGTAGGTTTGCCAAAATTTCCGGTTATGGGTAGCGTGCTCCCGACGTCGGTGATTAGTCTGTCGATGGTTTATCATCAACAACATAAAAGAGCTCTTCTAGCTCTTCAATCTCCCCTTTAGCTACTCTTATTCATCTATGAGAACTTCTTTTACATGCTGTAAGGTTTCTCCGGAACTGTCAAAGAAACACAAAGTCAAACCACAGCATCAACATGTAAAACACACCAGTAAAATCTTGAAATTATATAGACAATTCAAAACTGACCAGCTGTACTAATTGTTTGGCTTGGACGGTTATATTAGGTTCTGTGACCTGGATTGCCTAATATCCAATGGAATAATTAGGTAAATTCAGGTTATCTGATAATGATGAGGTGTATATCAAAGACCAGTAGTCTTCTGCATAATAGTGTTTGTAAAAACATTAAATAGCGATGCTGTTTAGGGGTTTTTATAAAAATGTGGCAAACGAAATCAATAGGTACAGTTGATATTCATCAGGTCTTCATTCTATAACATTTCCTTTCAATAAATGAACAATAGTAACAGTGAAATTCAGTGGAGTGAGAAAAAATCAGTTGCCTTAAAAAAACAAATCAATACATTTAACGAAATTGCAGAGATGACGTTTTTTAACAGGGTTCCTAACGAGAAATTTTTGCCTGTATGGGCACCTGAAAAAGATCAAAATAGTGGAGGAAGAATAATGTAGATTCTGTGGCATGGAAGAAGAAGCCTCCATCCACAGCCATTCAGCATCCTAGGGTATAACACCTAGGAGGTTATTGGATAGAAGAGGGGCATTTACCCATGTTAGTTCCTGCAGATATCCTAAAATTCCTCCGGGAGATAGAACTAAAGGATCTACTTGTCTCTGAGATTTTCCTCAGGAGCTAAGAGGGCACAACAGATCTTTAAGGACTCAGTGATTGTCGCTCTCTACATACATACATTAACGAAAATGCATGTTTGTATTCTTCTTTCTTTCTTTCTCCTTTGTTTCGATCGAACTTTGTCAGCAAATATACCAAAACTCGCAGAAGGAGCAATAAACCAAACAGGAAATTTTGCCTATGTGAATTGCTCTTTTTTTGCTGTTTCATCACTCTTTTTGATATTATTGTGTACTTTAAAATTGAATTGATTTGAAAAGTTGTTAAAATTACTGATTACCAAAGAAAAAAATTACTTGGCAACTCCGCAAAAGTTTATGATCTACCGAGAATAAATAGATTTATTTATATTTTTCATTCGGTTCGCAAAAGTAAACTTACAGTTACATTTGTAATATCAAAATCTTTATCTGTTTACATCGATTTGAGATTTCTCCTTCGATTACAAAATTGAATCTTATTCATGAGGTAACCAAGTACTTTTTTTCTTTATTCCTAATGCACAAATCAACCAAATCGAATTTAAGGCTATTACTGATATTTATAAACAGTTTATAAAAAAATCGTAACCAGTTTTTAGACAATTAATAAAAAATAAGAAGAGCGAGGATATATTAAAAAAATTGCAGTCCAAATATCTGAATAAACTACTCTGTAATTTCTTAACTTTAGTTGAATTGCTGCTTGTATTTTTAATTTATGGATTACTTTATCAAGTTTTGAAATGAAAAGCTCACAAAATAATTTCAAAGTTGTAGATTGAAAATTAGGTAATTAAACAAACTATTCATAAAGTTCTGTCACTATTTCCGGGATTATTAATTTAAATACTTACTTGTTATCTTCTATAATGTTCTGTGTGGTGTATTCATTACTATTTTCCGTTAATTTGTTAGGAACTTGAACCACAATAGTTTTTGTATTTCTATTTCAACGTTTCGGTAGCATTCCAGCTACCGTTATCAAGAATCAGGTTTTTTGCTTATTTCCGATATGTTATTGATAAATCGCGTTTTTTTTGTTATATAATTATTTTGGTTTCAAAATATGTCTAAATCATAAGAAAACTTGTATAAAAGCTTATGATTCTATCCTGATAATGCAGGTAATTGATTATTGGAAATTTCTCTTTCTTGCATTGGTAACCAAATTTGTCTACATTCAGCTGAAATACTAGTAGCTACACATTTATCCACATTTCTCTTTCTTTGATTTATCGTCTTTTATTATTGGGCTCTTTCAATATCATATATGCCGAATCACATAGAATTTGATGCCTATCTCCCCAGGCATGTTGCAAATATCTGACTTAAAGACATAAAAATACAAAAAATATTGTGGTTGAATTTCCCGAATGAATTAACGAAAAAAACTTACTTTTGTTGTTTTCGTTATTATTATATATAAATGCTATTTCAAGTTACAAATACTTCAACTACACCTATAAAAATTATAAAAGACATACCTCCGAGTTCAAACATACGTAATTCTAAATATTCCAACAATTGTATCTTTGTTTAACATTGAGTAATCCACTTATCTTAAATTATGGGTTTATTCTTTCCCAATTAAAATCATTGCAAACCAGCTTATTTATTCAACAATATATGGTATTTATTTATTTAAGGTAGAGATACACATAACCGCACTGTTCTTTATCCGAATTCTGGTCTTAAGTAGTTGGAAGAATAATAATATTATAGCATTAGTTTAGACACCATTGTGTCACGACAGAACACTTTAACATTGTACTTTTCTTCCACAACACTCGGCCGACACTTAGATCGGGCGGGTGTGTGTCCCAGTCTTTACACGTTAAGGTAATCACACATTGAACCGCACTGAACGAGCCGCAGGCATTACACGAATCTCAAAATGCGATGGGGAAGACCATCATTTTCTTTCAGGGAATCAAGTGAATTTTTCTTGTATGTTCCAAAAAAGGCAGCAGACCGTTATAGGCTTTCCGTAGCCTCTTCAGCTAACATTGGAAGGAAAAATGACTGTTTAATCAGGGGATGAAAGTGAAGGGAATGGTGGTAGGTGTGTACTGACCCAGCATTCGCCTACGAGAAAACCTCATAGCAGGTCAGGTGATCCTTCCGAAAGCAAGCCGAAAGCGCAACCACTCCACCACTTGCTCGGTGAACAACCCTGGATACTACACTGGTGACAATTTACCAACGTCGGCAACTCTTTTAGCAGAAGCTGGAGCAAGTATGACTGCGCTGAAGTGCCATGATGGATAGAAAAGTACCAGTTTCTGAAGGATATTTAGAGGACATTATATCCTCAAAAAATGAGCATATAAGGATGTTGGAAGGCGTACTATCTGTATCTGTAGAGTAGGGAGGGTGAGTGTGTAGGCTCACAGCACTTAGGCCACATGTGACCCATTGTACATCCTCCCGAGGAGTTGTCCTCCTAGGTCATTGTCCATCCTGTCCTTTTCAGGAAGGTGGACAGGTCACTGGGAGACATCTCCTTTATATCGGCAGGTGTAGGCCAATACTCACCGAACACACACTCTCTTATTGACGATAACTCCGGACACTCGCATAAGACATGCCTGACAGTTTCATCTTCCTGTTCACACATCCTGCATAGAGGTGTGTCCACTAGCCCCATAGTATGGAGGTGTTTACTTAGTTGACAGTGACCAGTCAGAAATCCTACTGTTGAAAGTAGATTTTTCCTGGTCATCGCCAAATATTTCTTCGGCGCCAGCTTCCCAGGGTCGCCCAGGGTGATCCTGGCAAAACTGCATCCTTTGATTCCATCCCATCTCTTAAGGGATTGAGCATGGGTGTAACGTTTGGCTAGTTCCGCAATTGTCGAAGTCGTTAGGCCGTAGGTGTCACTGGGTCCTAGAATTTTTAGTCCAGCGGCTTCCCTGGCTAAAGAATCAGGCGTACTATCTGAACCTCGCATCTCCTTACTGAAACTAGAGACCCAGACAATGAATCATGAGCACCGTACACTAACTACCGACAAGTAAATTCACTTGCGTCGGAACGTTTGAAAATTTTGGTACATCTTTTCTCTGGCGCCTTACACGTCTGCTATCATAATACAACATTCAATACTCGCTTTAAACTAGCCAGAGCTCGCCAGACGATAGGAGGGGTATGGAAGTAAATTTACTTGTCGGTAGTTAGTGTACGGTGATCATGCGTCAACCTTTGCAGCAGAAACGTTCCAGACTTGCCAATTCTAAATGTTTCTAAATACAAACAAATAATGCCTTAATGCCCGTGGAGGCCATAATGTGAACTTTATGCTGGTAATCCATTATGTGGATGGTATCTAAGGTATAAAAACACAATAATGTAATGGTATGACATAAATAACACTATTTAAGTATGATTCAAGTACGGACCAATAATATATATAATAATAAGAACAGTATAATTATCCATGTGTTAAATAACAAAATTTCAATGGATCAATAACCGATAAAACAATCTCCCATATATCACAATGAAATTACAGTAATAAATATTTAATAACAAAGGAACACGTAACATTGAACATAACATTGGCAACGTTGCATCATCTTGCTATCGGTAAACATTGGTGAAGGAACTATGCTTAACGTAAATAGCGATTCTGCTACTGGGACTGTTATTTTCCGGGTTTGTTGTATGCTCTTTCTGCTGAACTAATAATAACCTAGAAGAGTAAACAGAAATACTTTTGATATAGTAATTAAATTTGCAGCTGTATATGGATATATACAATTTCAATGAATTAATGTTAATATGGTTGAATCTAAACAAATTATTTATACTTGAAATATATTATGTAGTATCTGAATAAATATTCAGAGTACATTTGGATAACATTAATTTTATGAAAATCTTTATTTTGTTCGGGCATTGAACTCTAATGGACATGTGCCGTTTAAATTTATCCTGATATTATGTAGTGTACAAGGTGATTCGTTAAGAATACCGTATCTCGAAAACAATATGTCCTAGAATTTGGGGAAAATCGGACTTGAAAAAATGATTTAAAATGTCCATAATTTTTCGCTGGGTGTCGCAAAATATAATACCCCAATTTATGTTATTAAAAAATATTAACTTCATCACCTATTCTTGAGTGATGGGGTGTAAGTGTTCTTTCGTTGACATGGAAAAAACTATAATTTCCATCTGCCTAAACCGATTTTCAAAAATATAGACTCCTTAAATAGAGCATTAAAACCTAATAAAATATTTTTTCCACTATTAGCTGTGAAGTTGACAATTATTGCTTCTTCTAGCCAACTGAGAACTTTAATTTCTCTATCAGTGGTTAATAATTTTCTATTATTAACCTAGGTCAATAATGGACAAATACAAATATTTTGAGAATTCAGGGATAGTAGTTCAACAAAAACTTGTGCAACATAATTTTGTATACTCAGGAGATTGACTTTAATATATTTGCTTCTTTGAATTACCTATCAAGATAAAATTATTCGAATAAAAGTGCCATTAGCTTAAAATTCGCGCTCAACCAAAAATGACTGATGACATAACGAGTACGTTCATAATATATCGAAAACTAACTGTGTACTTCTCAGTCAGACGACGGAGTAAACACTTCTCGTGGTGCGTTTGTGAATTATTTTTAATTATTGTCTTAAATTTGGCTAGTAGTGGAAAACATTGTACATACACCATGGTGTTGAAGACATTTATAAACCTCGCACCTTATTCCGCTCGGGGCGAAGCCCCTCGCCAAATAATCTTGGTGCTCGGTCAATAAATAGTCTTCACTACCTTACCTATACTATTTAAGATCCCGCAGCCAAACTTCTTTAGGTCGTGGTTCAAAATGTTCCTGTTATTTTAATAAAATTGTCTTATAATTTTTATTATTAGTGGAGTCTCCATTTCGTATGCAGATGATACAGTCTTACTTTTTAAAGCAAGGAACTGGCAAACTGTCAGAGATACAGTTATTAAGGGTTTTAAAAAGGTCAAATATTGGCTTGAGCGTAGCAAATTAACTTTAAACACTGATAAAACATTCCACTTAGCATTTTCACTGAATGATGCAAACAGACCAAATTTTAATTGTAGCAAAATAAATGACTCTGAAATTATTTGGGAAACTTACACCATGAAATACCTGGGCATTAAAGTTGACAAAAATTTGATGTGGACCCGACATGTTCAAGATTTAACGAATAAAATTGGGCGTTTGATACATAAATTTTATATAATTCGCAGAATTTTACCTCAAAAACTGCTTCTGCAAATTTATAAGTCTTTAGTGGAGTCACTCTTGAGATATGGTTACATTGATTGGGGAGGGCTATATGACAATGCTCTAAAACAATTAAAACAATTGAAAGATTTATATAGAGAATTATATATAGATAGGCTCTATTCAACCTTAAATGTTCGATGTTTATATTACGTAAGTAACTGTATCTTTTATTTTAAACTTAAAACAAAAAACTTCTTAATTCATCAATACCAAACAAGAAATAATACAAGTCATATGATCTCCGTACCATTTAGAAGATATGATGCTAACCAAAGGTTTGCTACTATTTTGGCTCCAAAAATTTTCAATTCTTTAACAAACTCAATAAAAACAACAACCAAATATAAAGGCGGGATCCCACGGCGCTAGGAGTGCCACTCCACGAGCTAAACTTGCCGATTTACGCGCCGTTGGATAGGGTGGAACGGACGATCTTCCGTCGGAGCGGAGAGTCCCGTCGTTTGTCGGTAAACCAACACAGTTCAAAGGAATTTTAAAGCGGGCATGCGTCCAATTTACACCACTCCAACGGCGCGGGCAAGAACGTCATTGTTTCAGTGTGTATCAGTGTCTCGAGGATTTTCACAAAATGGAGTGGTCTAATGAATTGGTGTTAGAATTTTTAAGTTTGTACGAAGCTGAACCAATTATTTGGAACCCTAGAGATCCAAATCATAAAAATAGAAATTTAATTCATGATGCATGGAAAAGAATTGAAAATGAAATGAGTATTAAATACTCCATAGTAGAATTAAAAAAGAAAAAGGACACATTAATGGGAACTTTTAGGAAATTATTGCAAAAGGTTAAAGCATCCACAAGAACAGGAAGTGGCACGAATGAAGTAGTTAAACCGGAGTGGTTTGCCTTTAATTTCATGTATCGCTTTTTAAAAGGGATTTACGCACCCAATCCAACTACAAATTCGGAGGTAAGTCGATTTTATTTTTTAAAGGTAGGTTGCATAGAAAAAAAAGTGTAGTAAAACATTTAAGTTACTACGCTGAACATAAAAAAGTTATAATAACCGCTAGAACAAAACAAATTTTGTTTTAAAAATAAATTTTATTACATAAAAAACAGAATTTTAACATTTTAAATTAAACTTCTTATACATTGTTCTGCCAGGGTACAGCTCCTCTTGTTGCAAAATATCTTGCGTAAGAATTTCTTATTATTTTTGCATCCTCCATTGGCTTCCTTGCAACTTTTTTTAACGGCAAAAACGATGTCATGTTTGGGTCATTTCTCCAAGTGCCGGGAGTTAAGAAACCCTCAACTTCAGAATCGATGCACTCAGGTGGCATATACCTTGATTTTGATGTTCGACTTTCGCGTAAAAAGTTGTGCAGTAAAACACATGTCATTGTAATTTCAGTCACCCGGCTAGGTTCAAGCAAGATTGGCTTTCTAAAAATTCTAAATACCGAGGAAAGTATGCCAAAAACATTTTCAACAACTCGGCGTGCGCGGGACAGTCGATAATTAAAAATTCTTTCTTGGGTACCTTTGTTGTAAATTCCTGGATATGGCTTTAGCATACGAGTTGTTAAAGCAAACGCCTCATCTGCTACAAACACATAAGGTAAAGGTACTTCTTCGTTGGCCGATGATTCGCTTTCAGGAAGCATTAATTGATCTTTACTTAATTTTTTATAAAAAGATGTGTTTCTAAACACACCACCATCACTAATACGACCTTGACATCCGATGTCGACGTATATAAATTCATAGTTAGCATTAACTACAGCCATAAGTACTATACTAAAAGTACCTTTATAATTGTAAAATTCAGTTCCACTCTGAAGCGGTGCCTGAATGATTATGTGCTTTCCATCTAAGGCTCCCAAACATTTGGGAAAGTTCCATTTGTTTTTAAATTCTTCGGAAATCTTACGCCATTCATCTGAAGATTTCGGCAACTGAAACCAAACGATATAATTTTAGAATATCAACATTAAAATGTAGATGTATTTAAATTTAGAATAATTATAACTTTTTGTCGGCATAATATCCAATATTTATTCCTATTATTTTAGGTATTACAAGAAGAAGAAGAAAGGGAAAGCATTGACGGAAAAGAAGAAAGCGGTACCCAAAATATTGGGAACGAAGAAGAGAACGTTACTCAAGATATTGGGCATGAAATTCCATCAAAAACTTCTGAAACGAAGGGTACAAAAAGAAAATTTCAAGTCGAAACAGATTTGGACAAAAAAATGAATGAGGCTTATAATGTTTTTAAAAATATTGCACAAAAACCTCCCCCAGATCAGTGTTCCTTATATGCTGAACTTTTGGCGACTAAATTGAGAGATCTAGATCCAGTCACCAGAGAAATGGTGATGTTAGAGATTGACCTACTAATTTATCGCTTTAAATATAACCATAATTCCCCCCATACAAATCTTCAAAACCTTCCTTCCAATTCCCGTCAATGCCATTATCCTAATAATGAACCTAACAATATTTTAAGCAGACCTGGATCATCTGCATCATCATACTTTTCCAGCCAATATTCTGGAACAACAAATTCCCCTTTACCATCACCTTTTGAGACAGCAGTGTCCAACGTAATATCCCAACAAGTTATTTTAGCAACCCAAGAAGTATCTCAAGAAGTAACCAGTGAAACAAGTTATGTCAACACTTATGAAAAATTGTAAATTTTTATTGCGTTCTTTTTTGTTTCTTTAATTTAATATGAATAAATTTCTTTACCTTTATTTTATCTTTTAATTCATTTATTAGTGCTCTGCAAACATCTGTAACACATCGGGAAACGGTTTGAGGTGAAAATTTAAACAAATATGATAGGCTCTTAAAACTGTCTCCAGTGGCAAAAAATCTTAGTGTTACCGCTAGCCTTTCTTGTACTGGTATACTCTTTCTCATATTGGTATCAGTTTTAGTAATTAGAGGCCCTATTTTCCCTAATAAATATTCGAAATCAGAAGCTGACATTCGACAAAAATTCTCAAAATATCCTGATGGCTCTTTACGTAAATCTTCCAACAAGTTGGTGGCATTATATCTAAAAAAAATTAAAATCAAATTATTTATGCAATAATATAAATTATTATTTTTTAACTATTATTATTCCAAGCTTTCAAATAATTTTAATGTGCTTACCTTTCTCGATTTTTATATAAAGACACACGCCACCATCTTTTTTTCTTTTTTTTTCTTTGTTCTTCTTTTTTAATTTTATAAACCGCTAACATAAAATAATAGGCTGCGGCAGAAGCGACACAAATTTGTTGATCCATCTTTATTTTAAATTTCTTAAATAAAATTTTTTATCGCCAACACTGCTAACATGAAGTAAAGAGTACTGCGGCGCGTCGAGAACTGAATCCAAAATCATAAGACGCGCCGTAGGATCGGCCCGACCGCGTATCCTTGGAACTCAACTCTTGCTCGTGGAGTGGCACTCCTAGCGCCGTGGGATCCCGCCTTAAGACATTTGTCAATCTGTGTAAGAAATACACATATGAAAATAGACAGTACTTAGATGGACTGTTATAGTATGTAGTGGTGAATAATCTTTTTTTCAATTCAGATATTATTCATTGTTAAGCAATTTGATAGTTATATTTCAATTAAAATGTTTTTATTTCAATTGCACATACAAGTGTTACTGGTGTTATAGTGTATAATGAGTGCACAGCTTCGTACTTTTTATACCATTTATTAGTATTATTAATATTATTATTAAATATTATATTGTATATTCTATAGCACAAAAAAAATAAAAAAATAAATAAATATATTATATTAGGTTACCCACACCCATTTTATATTCAACACAATTTTTTTATTGTCCAAAATACTATTAAATTTTTCCCGCACTATTGTAATTTAATTTTTATTTCGGATTTAAATAACCTTAAAATTGTTCCTAATTTTGATGAATTTAAAGTGACTTGCCTCGATAACTTCTTTCTCTTGCTACAATTCCAACTCTTCATACCATGAAGCTCTTTGTCAATGATTTTCATTTTGCCTGTTATTCTGTTGAAAATTTAAAACACAACTGCATCATCCCATCCTATTATTTTTAATTCCTTTTTAGTTTAGTTTATTTTTACTTTTATTTAAAATTTTTATTTCTCAATAATCTCCAAAAATTAATTTCTTCTATTTATCGCAACGCTGCTCTTTTTTTGAGAAGAGACAAGCTGTCTTTCTTTTCGATCTCCGGCTGTTTTAGCGAAGCGAGGTAAATATTTAAGTGAGCTCTCTGTGCAGCACCGCAATTTTTGCGGTGGTCTGGAATGGTATATAGAACACGTAATTTATAATGGGATAGATCAGAAGATCGTGGAGGCCATTCAATAAATCCTCTGACGAACCGTTTCAGCAAAATGTGAAGGTGTCCCGTTCTGTCGAAATATTAGTTAATCTTCAAGGTATCGGTTAACATTTTCTTTTATGCCGACTAACATTGAAATAACTGTGTCTTCGAGTAATCCCACGTTTAATATTTTTATCTTTGAAATAACATATTTTTTTTGTTACAGGTGAGAACATACGAAAACTTATATCTACTACATGTAAGTTATCTAATACATTTTAAATCTATTAATTGTTATTACTGAAAATACAGGGTGTCTTAGGAGTTCGTACCAAAAACTTGGGAGGTGATAGAAATGGTAAAAATAATGATGGTATTTCATATAAATTTTTTTCTTTACGCCCTTCGTTAACGAACTATAGGGCTCTGAAGTTGGGAATGAAAAATGGTTTTTTATTTACAATTATCAAATGGCTGATTGGATATTGGTAATATTCTACCCGTTAATAAACACCATAGCTGTACACTTTTTGGCGTGATATACAAGTTTACAACAAACTTGTGAACTCAGGTACCGACTAAGTTAAATGGTGGATATCAAGTCCTCTTGTGACATCTCGATAACATTAACGGTTTAAGA
>CAJUYG010000041.1:406793-452583 GCA_910591675.1 Galerucella calmariensis | reverse complement strand
AAATCGTGATTTCCAAAAAAAAATTCCCTCGGCTTCTACCAAAGCTTTTTGAACTTTGCGGGTCTCAAATCATTCGTTGAGACTTTTGCTACCGACGCAATATTTGTGCAGAATTTGTGTTTCCGTATCTATTTGTTAGCTTCTTGCTATTTCACAATTTATTTGTTAATAACAAATTACTGACCACTCGTTCGCAAACAAGTCGCACTGCAACTGTTCCATCCTGGCACCTCTTCGTAGTCGGTTACCCCGATTTTCTTCGCCGGTACCACCTCAGCCTCCTGGGCTTATTGTGGATACTCCTAGTGTTCTGACTACAGCCTATTCAGCCATTCCGTTCCCTGTATTAGCTCATACAGGTTCTTTGCTGGTTGGTTGTAGAAGTCTTCTGGAGTCATTTGGGGTCTACCATACAGTTTCTGCCTTCTGTGGTCCACCGACTCACAGTTGCATAGTATATGCAGAGCTGTTTCGGTATCCTTCTTGCATCTTCTGCATGTAAGGTCTCCGTTGTACAGCCCTATTTTGTTCGTCAATGATGTTTCAATTTTTTTTTATTTTGCTATACAAAAACCGCCACCATTAATGTCGAATGCAGTTGATAATTATGTAAAATTTAATTTAATAACTTTTGTCCACAAGTATTTGATAATGTTTACATTTCACGTGTGCTTCTTGGCGTGTAATGACTGACATTATTCACAAGACTTGTCTTACTTATATCACTTAGTGATAATAGGAGTGTCATTGGAGTATACAGACTCCTAGGACCAGAGCGCACAAGGGAGGATTGCTCCACGAAGAATCTAGTGAAAAGATTATTAATTGCGCCTGATAAGGTCTATTAACTTGAACGGTATAGTTGTTTTCACGGTCTAAGAAACTGACTTGACTTGACTTGGCTTGAGAAGCAATAAAACCATAAAACTTTCCGGATTTAGAGTCCGTTTCATTGGAGAACGGACCACTGACAGATGAAATGTGCACAAAAACTACGTCTTCACGTTAGCAGTATTCGTTTTATTCTATAACAGGTAATTAAAAATATTCACTCGAGAAACGCCACTGTCAACAAACCACAAAAAATATACACGCGGAAATAGTCAGCTGGTTATTCTTATCGCTCGCTAGAAATACGATATATTATATACAATGCTTTTATTATTGTGTGGTTTTTGAATAGATATACTTCCTAAGTGAATTTATATGATCGTTTTCTTTATCATTAATTCGAAATTTTATTTTGTTTAGAATCGAAATGACTTCCGAGTCAATGGACTATATAAAAAATAACGTACAGTATATTAAATTTAAAAAGGACATGCGAATAATTTGTATAGTAAGGCCGCTATAAGTTTACCGCTTTCGGATTCCTAGTTTATACCTATGAGGTGTTCAAATAAAGTGCAAAAAATGAATTAAACGAGGTGGAGAAGTCCACAAAACGGGCATTATCAAGTTCTTCTAGCTAGACTACGCTTAGGCCACCACAAGCTATAAGCTTATAATCAGAAAGTGGTGAAATAAGACCCTTATTATATCATTTGGACGTACTTTCCCCAACGCATACTTTTAAGTCACATAGAAAAAGGATGAATAGATAAAGAAATCTGTAACGGGCTCATCCCGTTGATTAATTCAGCCTCTTTAGTTAGAAGTCCACGACTCTTATAGTTGTATAGTTCTTTTCTCGATCTAAGAAATTGACCTGACCTGAGATTCTGAGATGGGATAATGACATGCAATAAAGCCATAAAAGTATTAGCCGTGACAGCATCGTAAAATAAATTATTACCTGAAAGCTCTATAAGACTTTTGGGTCATTCTTATCTAATTTACTTGGTACTTTTTGGAACGAAGTTCCTTATCGCGCGTTGTGAAAGGGGGCTAGACGGATAAAATTCTTACCAAAAGTTGTCACGACACTTTTTGATATAGGAAGCTATTGTAAGCTGTGCGGCGTCGCATGTTTCTCTGTCTGTATCTCTCTCTCTCTCTCTCTTATAGAAAGCAAGCCAGATATTTTCATTTCTATTTCGCATTGAACAGTGTGGTGTCGCGACGATTATTTTTGTTGAGTATATACAGGTTTTTTGTAAATAATAAATAATAAAAAATAATAATAATAATGAATCCTGACAGTGTTTCTTCACAAGTTCCGGATATTGCTGATGGAGTTAGGTAAGTAGAGATTATATACAGATAATAATAATAGATGCTTTTGTATTTTTAGCAAGTACGCACATAACCTCTCTTTATTATTGTGCTAACCAAGTCATACGCATTATAATCTCCACATTTTGTGTGTTTAGCAAGTGTACGCGTCATAATTTTAATAAATTCAAAAACAAATCATATTTTAATATTACAATTTCAGAACGTATGTATTTAGCAAGCCGTGCGTGCTCTAACCTATAAGCTGTTGTATTTACGAAGTCGAGAGAGTATATATATATATACACTTTGTTGTTGTGTTTACAAAGTCCCGCGCATCTATGACGTGTACCTATGAAAGAATAGACAGACAGAGTACATATATATATATGTATATATATATTTATGAATGTTTCGGTGTGTGTATGTATATGTACAATTCCTTCACTAATTAATCGAAAGGAACTTCGTTCCATCCGGGTGTCCCTTGACACCTCTCAAGTTTTTTCTTTTTCATCGGGTATAGTGTGGCTCTGCTCGGTAGAGTCCGTTTCATTAGAGAACGGACCACTGACAGATGAAATGTGCGCAAAATCAACGCTAACACGAAAACAAACTGAAGTGACCATTCATTTTCACCTCATTCAGTGGCGTCGAGCGCTTTGTTTGGGTTATAACTTCAGTTTGCGTGTTGGCGTTGTTTTTGCGCACATTTCATCTGTCAGTGGTTCGTTCTCTAATGAAACGGACTCTAAATCCGGAAAGTTTTAGGGTTTTATTGCATCTCAAGCCAAAGTCAAGTCAAGTCAGTTTCTTAGATCGTGAAAACAACTATACCGTTTAAGGTATGGTCCTAGGTGTCTGAATACTCCAATGACACTCCTATTATCACTTGTGAATAATGTCAGTCATTACACTCCAAGAAACACGCGTGAAATGTAAACATTATCAAATACTTGTAGACAAAAGTTATTAAATTAAATTTTACATAATTATCAACTGCATTATTGACGAAACTATTGATGCGATTATCTAAGTATGGTTAATATTACAGCAGCTACTGAAAAAATCCCAAGTAAATATTTGTATTTAAATATAAAACAATAAACAAACATGAAACGTGAAACTCAAGTATATTATTTTTAATGCGAAATCATATTAAACAATACTACAAAGTGGCATCCAATTTCAAAGTATATATTTGTTGACATAATAAATAGTATTTTCCTTCGACCACGTTCCAAGACAGTATTTTGCACATTTGTTATAATACGTAAAATTAACAATTTCTCATAGCAACAATAGTTGTGGGAAAAGTGGCATAGGGCATAACCAAAGTGACATAAAGCATAAAGCATAGCCAAAGTGACATCAGACATACTCAAAACAAATACCTACAGCTATGTCATGTTTGAAAAAGTGTTTATAAAAAATTACCGTTTCTGGATGGTGGTCGTAGGAAAATACAGTGTGCAGCACGTGCGCAAATGAGAGAGAGTCGCATTTATTGTGGAAAAACCATTAGAGATACCTGAATCCCCAATAGTCTTTATTTCTTCTATCGAGATATATTTGATAGTGGTCCAACTCTGGAAGGCCTTGATATATACTCTGTCTTTTTCTTCCATCTTTTAAGACCAATCCCACAAAAATAGAAGTAGAAGCCGTAGCTTTTCTATATAGAACACCAGCTACTCCTTTTCTATCGATATGTTTCGTCATATGTCCTCAAATGGCCCTTAACTCCCCTCACTACCAGTCGAATCCCCCCATAAGACATGTGTCAACTGAAAATGACTTTTTCAATTTTGACAAGCTAACGCTAAACGCACTCCATGTTTATGCTACATTATTACTAAACTAGTTTGCTGCAGTTTTTAGCTTTCTTCAATTAACTACTACGTACTGTGAGACACACGAATATTTATTGGCTGCACAATATACTATTTCCGCAAGGCGTGCGTTGAAGTAGAACCAGCTGATTTTACCAAATGATGTACCAAATAAAATAAGGGTGGGGGACTATAGTGAACACCATAAAAATTGTTGTAAATGCCTGATAAAGATTAAAAACTGACAATCACAAGTAGCCTAACTTAACCTAACCCTACAATGTTACCTCAATAATTACGTGTACTGTGATATTTGCGTTAAACCTTATTTTTAAATGAATCAACTTCTTGCACAGTCATGGGTCCTTTGCAGACTGGAAGGTCGAGAGAAATTTTACTACGTCCACCAAGGGGGGGGGCAAAAATCCTTAAAAATGTCTTATGTAATTAATGAACGCCCCCCCTTCAAGTTTGCGTTTTTGGTCATTTGCAAGTTCATTTGTTTCCCTCGACCGAATCCTAACATTTTCTATCAGAAAACGATGTAAAATTGCGTCAAAGTTCAGTTAACTTGAAATAAAAAACGTGTCTTGAATCAAATGTTACAAGATTAAGGTGATATACCCTAATACTAGTCTTAGATAAGAGTAATTGAGCAAATTTTTTTTTAATAAATGGGGGGGTCGAGAAACCTTTTACTACGTCCACCAAGGGGCAGGGCAAAAAATTCTCAAAAATGCCTCACGTAATTAATGAACGCCCCCCTCAGTTTTTTATCAGTTTGCGTTTTTGTTAATTTGCAAGCCCACCAGATATCACGTAACTTTTTTCTATTAGAAAACGATGTAAAATTGCGTCAAAGTTTAGTTAAATTAAAATAAAAGACGTGTCTTGAATCAAAACACAAGATTAAGGTAATATTTCCTATTACTAGCCTTAAATAAGAGGAATTGAGCAAATTTTTTTTTAATAAATGAGGGGGTCGAGAAAATTTTTTCTACGTTCATCAAGTGGGGAGAGGGGGCAAAAATCCTCAAAAATGTCTCACGTAATCAAGGGACCCCCCCTTTTTTTATCTTCAAATTTGAGTTTTTCCCACTTTTGGTAAGTGCTTCCCTAGGCTTTCCTCACCTATTGAATGTGCTTTAATGAAAATAGGAAAAAATTTGTTTCAGATAATTAAATCTGAAAATTGTGACAAGAAACTGTAATTCAGCAAAATTTTGTTTTAATTTTTATTAAAAACAAATCAAAATAATTCCCATCATATCCTATTAATTAACGTTGGTGAATTGCTCATTGTTAATAAAATATTTATACTTTATAAGATAAACTGACAGTTTTAATACTAACATAAATATCTTACTCATCCAAGCGCTTTATAATCCTTACGAAAGAAATCCCGTCATCGAATTCCAATGAACCCGCCCATGTATATAATCATATTGTATACGGAAGGGGTCATCGAACTCCACGACCGAGTGGGGATTCTACGTCACTTTAACCGGCGCTGAGACATACGTCATCCCGTTTCTTTGGTTCACGCAAACGCCACAGACAAGGACGAAAACACATATTTTTTCCCATACCTCAACTACATTCCCATATTACTTCAAAGATACACGGATAATTTGCTAGGACAGAGTTTTCTTTAAAAAATATCCAAAATATGTAGTGGTTCTAAGGAACTTTTACAAGAAATAAATGTCGGGAGTGTTTATGTGATAAAGAATTATCGGTTTTTATGATAGTTAAGTGGAAAGTGTCATTAATTGGAAATCGTAATTTTCACAAATATTTAAAATGCAAATTAATGTGAAAAATAAAGTGTTTTTTATTACATAATGTTGTTCTTCAAAAATCACTTCGTTCTAAGAGGTCAAACGATAACGTAAATAAAAAAAGTGATATTTGCATAATAATACTTATTAGGTAGGTATTTTCACCTATCTCGCGGCGAGTAAGTGTCGTATAAACAATAAATTTGTAAATAACTGATTTAGATAATTAGTCTTACCTCGTTGTTTTCATAATCGGTCATTCACATCGTTCAGTAAAAATAAACTGGCTATAGTGATATCAACCGAGTTAATGTTTTATTAGCGTCGAAATTAGCAATTCAGGTAGTTGATGTGCCTTTTTTTTGATACATTCTTTTTTATTAACTTGATGGTGTTGTATTTTTTTTTTCGATATCGCGGCGCCGTTTCGTACTTTTCGGCGGTTAATAACCTCAAGTTCATTGGCTCCAACGTGAACCGCGCCTCCAAAAGATCAGTTTCAAAACGTAAAGGGCAAAAATTAGTCTGAATGCCTACTACCTACATGTTGAGAAGTTCATACAAATATTTCAGGGAAGTGATTATATTTTGAAAATTTATGGTTTGTTTTAACTTCCTAGTTTCTATCATTATGCAGCATTTTTTTAAAGACAAACAGGTATTTATAATAAATAAAAATGTTTATTTATATTTTTAGATTTTTATATGATACATAAGAACAGGTCTGATTTGTTTCTTTAATTTATCAATTTTATCGATAGCAAGATTTGTTTTAAGCTCTACACTAGGTATATTATAGCTACGTAATTAAAATGAGATACAACATTTTTAAAATAAGTCTTACCATTTTATTATCATTCGTGATGTAAAGAATACTTCAGTTTACTCTAAAATATACCATTGGCTTTTAATGTCATAAATAACTTAGTCGTTACGTAGGTCGATTTTCTTCAGGAAGCATTAAATTGTTACAGATTCGGATTAATTAAAAAAATAATATTTAAATACAATATTTTTATTTATAAGCAAATGGAATGGAATTGTATTGATTATTCTTTTTGTGAGTTATTTTGGGAAATTAATCCATAATATTTTTAACTTTTTTTTTAAATTCTTGTCCCTGTCTATTTTGACTTTTAAGACTGCAAAAATATTTGTCAAGGTCCATTCACAGTAACTTTTTTGACACTTGGTGCTTAAAATACTATTCCTTATTCCCTTTTCATCGACTTCTGTGTCATTATCACTATCGTCATCTAAATTTACTATGAAGAGTTCAACATCAATACTCAAACACATATATAAGGAATTTTCACTACAATAACATTTTCCATACAGTATTTCCAACTATCTGCAGAAATGTTACTACATTTTCCACCACTTCTACTACAGATGACCAGAAGTGAACATCAACTTTGTTATTATTCCTATTAAACGAAATATATTATTGTAACTTTGTAAAAGTTTCAATAACCAACAATGAAATTTCAAATCCAAGCTTATATCATAATTGATATCATACCCCATATTTTTGGCTTCAGATTTGGATTAAAAAGAAAACCTATGGCTTCGAACTTTTCATCACTTTTGAACAAGTAGAATCGACAGATAAGGATATTCGTGTATAATGACATTAACTATTATCCAACTAGTTAGTTAATTTACAGATAAAATCCCCTTAAAATAATTGGAGCCGGACTTTTAGTTTAGACGTTATGACGGGAAGAAAAATGCTATAAATAGGAGAAATAATGTCTCCTGGCTCCATGTAAAGTGGATTTCATTGGACAATAACATACAAAGTATTTGCTGATTTACATCCATCACTTAAACGTGGATCCCTACATTCAAATAATGAAGTTCTTCATCATTGAGGATTTAATAGTTCTTAGATCCATACTCATGCTCTGTGACAGAAATTATTTGCCTACGAATAGCTATTGAATGTTTATCAGGTCCAACTCAGTTTTTTGCAGAAAGGCTGGCAGAAAGACAAAGGTATATCTTGGCAAACATTAAAACTAGAATGGTATACATTCGAAGTTACAATAATTGATCCTTCACCAACTGGAAGAATTGTTGTTCCATTTAAATAAGCAACAATTTGGTTCTTGACAAAGCTTTTTATGCAAATGTCCGAAATATTGGGCAAGATAAAATCCTCAATTCCAGTAAACTCATCAAATTATTTTGACAGCAGCAATGTAATCACTTTTCGTCTCCATTATGAAACACTGATCTCTCATTCATTGAAATTTTCTTACAGAAATCCCTTAATTCCTTCACGTCTGTCATTGAACCCGTAATAAAGTTAATAACAATTACAATTACTTACATTTTAAATAAGATATATATTCAGATTCCAAGTGGACTATACTTATCGATTTACGTATAAAATAAAAAGGGGTCATTGACACTTGGCGAAATCTGGTATTTAATCTCTCACAACTTCACACTAATCTAATTTCATCTGGAAATTAGTAATTCATTGAATGATAATTTGTAACATTAATGAATGCTGGAAATTACGTGATATTTTCCAGAAATACTAATTAGAAGTTATTCATAATACAATGAAAAGAAAATATATTTTGAATTTACAAAAATGTATAGAGTTATACTTAGATGTGGTTCGAGGGATTTGGGTAGTCTTTCACTGCGACAATTCTCTCTATAGCTCGGTCTATTATGCCTCAATTCAAATTAGATTACTCTTAAGCTCAACTTGGTAGTCTTCAAAGGAGTAAGTCATCCTCGGTGGCTCGTAAACGTAGTTTATTAGATCCGTAGTTTGACTCAACTCTTCCTAGATCATAGTAGAGTCTAAAGCCATAAATCTGAACTTCCCTCTGCCATGTTAAGCATCAAGTATTTAAGATCCTTCGATAAATGCTTTGACTTGGTAGGTATCTCATTCGAGTAGGCACTTGCAGATCTTAAGGGATCCCAGCCTTACCAATGGATCTATGAGCTTTCCTGCTTCGTTACCCAGGTTCTGAAGTAATTTCATACCAGTTTTTAACCGGAACTGCTGCACAATGTAGCTTGGTTGTCAAGGAATGTTTTTATTGTCCCTTTAAAGTCAGCATCCACCCAAAGCTCAGATCAATGGCAAAGACTTCGCATGCTTTCCCAGGCACATTTGACTTGGGCGCTAATTTTGGACCCTTCTGTGATCTCTTATTGCCGCTATAAGTGGATAAGATTGATCCCAGAGCTGAGAGAATCTACTTAAAGGCCAGTTGCTCTGAATTTTTAGTGGGGTGTGATTTGAAGGCAAGGCTAAGAGCTCCGTGACGTTCAGCTCTATTCCCATCACAACAAATCAATTGATTTACAGCATCCAGAGTTATATGGTTCTAAAGAGGAATATTGAGAAGTGAGCATGCTTTTTAGGTTAATCAATTTGGTATTGGGCATTTGAAAGTTGCAAAAGACAGATTTGGACAAGTCCCACTGATTCAGAAAATGGTAGATCCTGAATTATTGAATATAAAATCACGCTGTTTTTAGTATGATTAATGGATTAATGTTTCTCGAGTAGGCAGCGGCCTGTAATTACCAGTCAACGCCGAATCTGATAGAGATAGATAGATACTTTATAACTAGAATGATCAAAAATACATTTAGGTAACGGAGAAAAAAAAGCATTGATACCTAAGTATTATAATGTGTTAATAAATGATGTTATCTCCGACACTGGTGGAGTCAATGACCTCAATCGAAATCCAAATATTTGTGTGTGTCGATTTTACCAATGACCCGGCATCCTATTCGGTGGTCTTAGTTTGTTGTGAAGGAATTCCTACTTGATAATAACATAATTCAGATTTAGAATATTTTTAAATCAAATACACTTGCCGAGAGCGCTGATTGTAGTCAGCTGATTCAAGTTATCTAACATTGTTTACTTGTTTTTTTTTATATAAATAGATGCTGAATTATGACTCGTTAACAGTGCAGTGTTGAGTTAAGACAGCTCCGCCGACAATATAGGGGGTAAGGGCACCAATTTCTTGAATAATAATATGTTTATTTTTACTAAATTTTAGTTAATACTTGAAATATATTTTTATAAATATGGAGTGTCCAAGAGTAGGAATATTTTAATTTTTTTCTGATAATTTTTTTCTAAAACCTTATAAGCTGAATATTCTCATCAATCATTGAAAAAGCCCCCTCTTACGAATCCCTTATGTAACCCCTGCACTACGGACGCTTACTAGACTCCGTTTCACCTAAGAAGAACCCACTATAGAAGTCTAGAAGTGGCAGTCTACCTATCAATGTTCTATGTTCTGTTCGATATTAGGAGCTATACACACTAGAACTATTTCTTACAACTTGCTTCAGTCCATTAGAAATTTTCTATTAAACTGTATGAATTTTTGCATTTAGTTCGAAATTTTCATAATATTTTACGGGCGCAATTTCACTAGGGCAGCATCAGAACCATCAGAAAAAGTAGCGAAAAAACTGCTCTCAATGAGCAGGAACAAACTACGCACCATAACGTGGCAACTTACGGGACACTTTCCCACAAAGGAGCACCTGAACAAAATGGGGCTGTATAACGGAGACCTTACATGCAGAAGATGCAAAAAGGACACCGAAACAGCTCTGTATAATACAGAATTGGCTGAATAGGTTGTAGTCAGAACACTAGGAGTATCCACGATAAGCCCAGGAGGCTGAGGTGGTTCCGGCGAAGGAACGGCTACTTTAAAAAAAAGTACTCGTTCACAGCAAGCGACTAAGGCCCCAGACAGCGACAGAGACTCGAGAGCGAAAGCAACAGGTCAGACTTTAGCAGTGCGTATATTGTGGAAGTACATGGTGTTTCTTTGATGGATTGCTCAGTCTATATTACTATAAAAAATGTGAAAGGGCACAGATAAGGCAGTTGTATGCAACAAAATTTTTTTCCCACCGGAATATCAAGATTTATACTTCAAATAGTATAAAAATGGGTCTTCACTGACTGCTTCCATGAAAAACTCAATATTTGTCTCCAGAAATGGTATAAATCATTTTAACGACACAGAGATCCGCATAAATAACTAACCGGCATTAAGTTACGTTACCAAACTAAAAACTCACACTGTATAATAATAGTTTACGTCGTTATATAGGCCAGTCTTTAATAAATTAGATATTTAACAATTTTTCTTGTACTTTTATTGTTATTGATTCTATTTGCATGTAGTACATTATAAAAAAATGTCTAATCACTTCCGAGCAACTTCCGCTACTTACTAGTTCTATAATCAATTATGTTTGTTTTGTAATTGGATTTAAATAAATGTATGATTGTTCAATGGATAATAGTTTATTATGTAACACACGTAGAAAGCACACAGTAGAGTTTGTTGTTCGTCTAACAGGGATTGGAGGTTTGGATAAAGTTTTGACACAGTATGTACTGCATAATATATAGAATTGGAAGTGATTAGAATTTTGTGAATTATAAAAATTTCATCCTTTCATTATTATTGGAATTGGCGACTCAATTGTATCTAGTTTACAAAAAAATCTGAATAAATTGTTCAGATAACGAATAGACTGTAGATCAAATCGCTCAAACCGACGCATATTTTTTAGTTATACCTTTTTTGCACTCGTTGTAACTTTTAAACGTTATGTCCGTTATGTCCGACTATACATTATCGAGAGTAGAGCTTAAAACAACTTGCTCTAATAGACAAAACTTTGCCCAGTACCTTTAATCAAAAGCTTTTAGTGACCTCATTTAAATATTTTTCTATTGAAATACTGAGTGTATATTTCACCTTATTCATGAAGCTTATAACTATTTAACTGAATTAAGTACACGGAATTATGCAGTGTCTGTATCTGTGGAGTGGGGAGGGTGAGTGTAGTCTATCCTCTTTCCCGAGGAGTTGTCCTCCTAGGTCATCGTCCATCCTGTCCTTCCCAGGAAGGTGGACAGGTCACTAGGAGACATCTCCTTTTACATCGGCAGGTGTAGGCCAAGACTCACCGAACACACACTCTCTTATTGACGATAACACTTACATAAGACATGCCTGACAGTTTCATCTTCCTGTTCACACATCCTGCATAGAGGTGCGTCCACTAGCCCCATAGTATGGAGGTGTTGCCTTAGTTGACAGTGGCCAGTCAGAAATCCTACTGTTAAACGTAGGTTTTTCCTGGTCATCACCAAATATTTCTGCGGCGCCAGCTTCCCAGGGTCGCACAGGGTAATCCTGGCAAGACTGCATCCTTTGATTCCATCCTCAAGGGATTGAGTATGGGTATAACGTTTGGCTAGTTCCGCAATTGTCGTCGTTAGGCCGTAGGTCTCACTGGGCCCTAAAATGTTCAGTCCCTGGCTAAAGAATCGGCAATGCGATCACCTCTACACTTGTCGTGCCCTTTAACCTACCTCAAGATAATATTGTTATCTGCCTAAGCGTTAGCTAATTCTTGGTGGCACTCTAGTACTAGCCCCGATATAACACGTTGTCTGTTCAAGGCTAATAGGGCTTGTCTACTATCAGTGCAGATTGTTATGTTTTTGCCAGAAATTCCTTTTCTGGTTACTTCTTTTGTGACAATTGAGATACTTTAAGTCCAGTACACACAAGCCGGTGCGGCGCGACCGCGGAATTTTAAATTACTAGCATAGGTACAGCTTCAATTTCGCGCATCATTTCAAAATTGATTGTGACAGATTTTATTCAAGGCAATTTTAATCCCTATCACCCACGTGAAACTTGTGGAATTCGACTCGATTTCCTCCCTCTGAACACCTCACGAAATTAATGGTCACCTCCTTAGTGCATGAATTTCTTGAATTCTGTGTCAACTATTACATGTTCCGTGTCATGTGTCAGATGCCATCTGTCAAGGTCAAGAGGGATATCTTTGATAAGTGTCTAAATATCTTAGGTTAGTTTCCGAGCTGTTGTACTTGAATTGGTCTAGTATATTTACTAAGCTGGTTTATCCAGTTAATTGCTGACTGTCTTATATCGAGAATATTTGACAACGTTGACATTCTATTACTTATTAAGAGTGAGTACGCCCTAGTTTCAATAAAGACGTTTGCAGTGGACTGGAATTTTTACAGGAATTAAGAGCGCATGATTAGTGGATCTAAGATCACACACGTAGACTGTACTTCTTGCCTACAAATAACAAATTTATTTGAAAAACGGCGGTCATTGCATCTGCTACCCTCTATACTCTATGTTCTTTTTGAAATAAACTATGATACTTTACAATATCCTACGCGCGCTTCGATAACCAGATTGTCTTCTTCAGAGACTGAAGATAAACTGACACAAACGTATCAATATTCACATTGTGGTTGATTTTGACCCGCAGTAAAGGATAATATAAAGAAAAAAATAGTTATAAGCAATTAAAAAAGGTGAAATATAACAAAAGTCCTTGTGGATAGTATAATCTTATTATTTTCATCCCTACAGGTATATAAAATGGAAATAGACGTAGATAATAATTTAAAAAGACTCGTGACAAAGTAAAATTCCAAACAAATTGAGACTATTTAAAACTATTAAAACTATAAATTTCGTATACCGAAGGTTGACTTACCTTCGGCCATGCGCTCGTCTGCACGTCGGCGTGCAGAAATATGTGATAGTATCGCGAGTGAGGAAGACAAAAGTGACGAAACGTCGAATCGAACGTTTACCTTTAATATAAAATGGACTCATTTCCCGAGTTATTTGGTTCGGGTGGTGACAGCTGTAGTTGGAGTGTTTCCGGTGAACGAGATATAGGAAGAGGTGATAAAGTGTCTAGTGCTGATTCTACTACTCCACCTCCCCAAATTGATGATAGGGAGGAACGCAAGACTGCTAATTCTATAAGAGGTAAATTATTATTCAGTTGATAACACCGAACACGAAATTGGGAAGATATCCAATACTTATTCCTTCTTTGAAAACTCTATATTGAGGTGACATGCACTGAGACCTAAAAGGTCTTTTCTTTTTTTACTTATTTCTGAAGAAAGTCTCAGATACCAGTAGCTTTTTTAAACCTATTTCTCGGAGAAGACTTAAGTTTACGTAATTTTTCCTCTTCTATCCCAACCTAGTATTCTGTATATCTATACTATGAAGGTCTCTTCATTCCTTCCATAGAATCTACATCCTTCTTGCTCCAGTCGATCGCCATACTGTCTCAGCCTTCTATCCATGAACATTTTAGAAATGGAAAAAGGATATTTTCAATAAAAGTATAGGTATTGCGCAGACCTAATTTGGATATACTTGATATCGTTTCAAGATATCCAGGAAGTTATATAAAATTATATAAAATTTTTCACGCTTTTTGGACTAACACATACAAACGAATACGAAACACAGTGGATCAGCTTTTTGAAAAGCATTTATTTTCTTGTCTAGCAAATGGACTGCGGAAGTATAGTCAAATGCAGTCTTATCATGCGGGTCAAACGATTCAACAAAAACATACTCACCGTTTTTGTTTTCTTTTATTGCGTTTAATCATAACTTGCAAATAAAATCCGTAAGATTAATAAGACAGACTTATGCAATTTTGACGGGAGAAAAAACGATAATGTATTTATTTTTCAGCGATTCTAAAAAGTCTTTCATCAGCGAAGTTTTTATTTAAATGTCAGTTATGTGACTTTGACAATTCAAAGTGACAATATGAATAATAAGACGCAATTTTCCGGTATTTTGCATCCTCAAGCAAAAAAAATGGTACTTAATCTTATAGATTATTTCGAGAATGAATGAAAAAGTGAAAATTCGTTAACCAGTGTGTAGGAAACATTTTTTCCGGGTATATTTGTAATCTCACATTTTGGTAACCTCTGTGTCTTCTGATTTGATACATATGGTTAGTGACTTTTGAGCCCGCACGATAAGAGCGCTTTTGACTATATGTTTGGTGTGTCCAATTCATAGTCTTCTCAGTCTTGTCTCGAAAGTTATGAGAGCTCGGTAAGGTATGGGTGATTTATTGGAGGCTGGAATTTATGCAGGCATGAATTGGTGGTTTCCCAGTGGAGTTTGTGATTGATGACTTGCATAAGATCCTAGTTCAACGAACAAGGTTGTTCAATGTTCTCAAATAGTACTCTTACGTTACGTAATAGATAATACGGTACGGAGTTGAATATTGTGTTTATTGAAATATTAATTAATAATTTACTTAGATTGTATGTGAAATCATCACGTATTCACATGGCTAGTTCCCAAGAATATTGAATTTTAACAAAATATTGCACTATTGCTTTGGTTGTACTTCATAAATAACACGTTCCATTTTTAATTCTTCCATGTCTGATACAAGAGTTTTTTTTATCATTGTTATATATACAGAGTGGCGCATTAGAAACAGTCCACCTCAAATATTGTTGGCGGGGGAGGTTTTTGCGGCAAACCCCAAGACACTTTTATTTCCGAGGGGGACAACTTTTGATAGTTAACTTATGGTTGTATGGTCATCCCCCTAAAAGGGGTACACCTTCGAAAATTTTTTATGAAGGGGAGTAGAGTGACACATAATTTGAAAGGTATTTCGAATCTCTTTAAAGACATGCTAAAATTTTTGTGTTAAGTGTTAAAATTAATGACAAAAACCAGCTGGAAGTGTGAGTGAAAGAAATAAAAAGAAAAGTTGTCGGAAAAGTTTTAATCAAAGGAAGTGTTCAAATTGTGAGAGAACAACATACACTGGCTCCACAAAAATTGAATGTGTTGGCTAGGGTTTTTGGAAATGATATTATTGGTCTGTTTTTCCCACCTCATAACTTAAAGGGTGAATATTTTTCTAATTTGCTCAAAGACCTCATCTACCCTCAGATTTTGGAGATAATGGAGCTCCTGTACGTAATTTCTCAGATCAACAATTTCCCGCACATTGAATTGGTAAAAAAGGTTCCATTGAATGGCCCCCAAGATAGCCTGATCTATTACCGTTGGACTTTTTTGTATGGGGTTATTCAAAAAGTGTTGTTTACAAAACGCAACCGAGCTCTTTAGAAGATCTTCGCCACCGGATAACTGTGGTATGTGGTGAAATAACTCCTGTTATGCTACAAAATGTTCGGAACAGTGTTGAACAAAAGTTGTATTACTGTTTGGAAGTGAACGGATCACAATTTGAAAACTTACTTTGATTAAAACTTTTCTGACAACTTTTTTTTATTTATTTCACTCACACTTCCAGCTGGTTTTTGTAATTAATTTTAACACTTAACACAAAAATGTTAGCATGTCTTTAAAGATCATCTAAATACCTTCAAAATTATCGGCCACTCGACACCCCATGCCATTAAAGATTCTCGAAGGAGTATCACCTCTTTTAGGGGGATGAGCGTACCACCATAAGTTATATATCAAAAATTGTCCCCCTCGAAAACAAAATAGTCGTGTCTCGGGGTACGCCGCAAAAACCTCCCTCGCCAACAATATTTGAGGTGGACTGTTATATTCATGTTCTTACTCAATTGTTGCGAAATATTACCAGTTTGATTATTTATCACAAGAAAAATGCGTGATTCAGTCGGTTAATTCCCAGATGTAATGGAAACGTTGAACGTGTTTACCGGCGCAGCCACCATATATTAGAATTTTTTTCAAAATTTGGTGGCTGCTGAACTAAATAGTATATTATACACTGAGGTGGTGAAAACTACTATTAATGACCGAGCGGAATAAGGTGCGAGGGTTATATATGTCTCCATCACCATGGGGTATATACAATTTTTCCCACTATTAGCCAAATTTAGGAAAAAAATAAAAAATAATTCACAAACGCACCAGAAAAAGCGCTTACCCCGTCGTCTGACTGACAACTTCACAGATAGTAGTGAAAAAAAATTCACTTTTCCACTGCTTATTGCTTCTTCTAGCCAACTGAGAAGTTGAGTTTCTTCACTAGTGGTTAATAATTTTTTCTATTATTAACCTAGGTCAATAATTGACAAATTCAAATATTTTGAGAAATCAGGGATAGTAAATCAACAAAAACTTGTGCAACATAATTTTGTATACCCAGGATATTGTCTTTAACATATTTGCTGCTTGAAATTACCTATGAAGATAAAATTATTCGGATAAAAATGCCATTAGTTCAAAATTCACGCTCAACCAAAAATGACTGATGACATAACGAGTACGTTCATAATATATCGAAAACTAACTGTGTACTTCTCAGTCAGACGACGGAGTAAACACTTCTCGTGGTGAGTTTGTGAATTATTTTTAATTTTTGTCTTCTAGTAGTGAAAAAAACTGTATATACACCATGGTGGTGATAGATAGATAACTATTGAAATAGGTACATCCTAATATACAGCAACATTAATATAAAAACAATTGAAAAAACATCCACAATATTTGTTTATAAGTACCAACTACATTATTAACATACAAAATATAATGAAATATGAAATATATAAAAAAAATACACAATAATAGGTATCATCATTTGGTATCATCCTCATGGTCTCTTAAATGGTTTAATAAATTCTTTTTAAACTTTCTTTAAGACTTGTAGAAGACTTTACATTTTCAGGTAGACAGTTGTAAGTAATAAATCCTTTAAAAGTTAATGTTTTAGTATTAAATGTTTTTGTTTGATTATTTACGTATAAATTATTTCTTATTCTAGTATTATACTGGTGAATTTGATTATTGAAAATTATAAATCTGTCAAAATATGCAGGTAGAAGATTATGTAACATTTTGTAAATATATATCATCGTTAAATATGTGAGTCTGCGTTCTATAGATAACTATTCCAGAGTATCCAGCATTAAAGATATCGGGGTACTCCTGTCACATCTCAAAATAATCCTAATTGCTCGATTCTGTAATTTCTGTAGTGTGTGTGTGGAGACATTTATAAGTCTCGCACCTTATTTCGCTCGCGAAATAATGTTGGTGCTCGGTTAATAATAATAGTTTTCACCACCCTTTTTTGGGCGTTTTTAAAGTATACTCGAAATGTATCTGTTGTAAAACTAGTCTCTTTGCGAAACTATTCAATAACAAATGTTTCTTTATGTTAACTTTTGGTTTTTTTCCGCATGATAGTAGAAAAAATAGTGTACCTAACAGATGCGTGACGTGACTTTTCCGCACGCGATTGCTGCAATAGCGTGCGGAAAAGTATCACTTGCTAAATAAACTACCATTTTGGACGTTTTCTGAAGTATGCTCAAAATGTTGTTGTCAGGAAAACTAGTCCCTTTGCCAAACTTTTCAAATCACCAAATATCAATTAAAAGCTATAACTGTATTGCGATCCCAAGTGGGTCAAACTGTGATGAAAAACCACAGTTCAATTCTCCCTTTTTCTGCTGAACGTATAATATTCATCGTATAATATTCAAATTTTCAATAAAACGCCAAATCAACTTAACATTCAGTTCAAAGAGCACGTTCTCACTCAATTGTTGCGAGATATTACCAGTGTGATTATTTACCACCATAAGTATGTATTGGAAATGTGAAATGCGTTTCCCGGCGCATCCATCATATATTAAAATCTTTTTCAAATTTTGGTGGCTGCGGTACTAAGAATAATTTTTTGGACGTTTTTTAAAGAACAGTCCTCTAATTATATTGAAGTTGAGTAGAGATTGTTGAATCGCAGAAAACTTGGGTTTGTTTTCTACAATAAATTTAATAATTGTTTTCTTCTTCTTTCCAGCCCAAATTGAGATAATCCCTTGCAAGGTATGCGGAGACAAAAGCAGTGGAGTGCACTATGGCGTCATCACCTGTGAAGGATGCAAAGGATTTTTTCGAAGATCACAAAGCTCTGTTGTGAATTATCAATGTCCAAGAAACAAGAACTGTGTAGTTGATAGGGTGAACCGAAACAGATGTCAGTACTGTCGATTGCAGAAATGTCTGCGATTGGGTATGAGTCGAGACGGTGAGTATCTCATCACTGTATGTCATTATTCATTATCAAGTACAGTATATTATTTGGGAAATTAAACCACAATCTTTGCGGCTTTGGTGTACTCGCTTGCACCATTTTTGTCATTAGGGCAAAATGTATTGTTCCTTCGTAACTCTATAAGCAGCAATATAATAAAGAAAAAAAGTCTTACCGATTTTGCTTAGACGATCTTATATATTTACATTTTTTCTTACCCAAGGTTAATGAGGAAAAAGTCAGGATAAAACAAGGATAAAGAGATTGGGCAATGTTCAGTAGAATTGTAAACTCTTGATTTCGCTCAAAACAAAGATTTATACAGATTTTGTCACAATTTTAACGGTTTTACCATGGAAGTTTTTTTGTTCCCGATAAACAACTAAACAATATCTCCGGTTTGATATTTTATTACTACTGCTCTTTTAAAATCCATTAAAGGTTCGATTCGATTTCATTTTACTAAAAAATGCGGTGTTGCCAATAATTTTCTTTAATTTAAACAATAGGCGCAAACATGTATTATTATTATTAGTCTCTTATTTCTTTACAGCTGTCAAGTTTGGTAGAATGTCTAAAAAGCAGCGGGAGAAAGTTGAAGACGAAGTTCGGTTTTACCAAACTCAACGGAGGACACAAAGCGACTCTGCGCCCGACAGTTCAGTGTTCGACCCCCCTTCTCAATCTACCGAGGATCAAATCCATTATAATAATGGGTGAGTGCTTTTTGTCGTTTTTATAAAATTAATCCCATCGTAGCGATACTGGAACGATATCAATTTCTTGCAGAAAGCGTGGTTAATGCAGTAGCGGGCGACATTTTTCCCATCAGATGCTACGCTACCGATCAATAATGCATCAATTGTCATTTATAACAATTGAACATGAAACGGCATCTAAAATATTCGCTTAGTTCCTTTTTTCCAAATAGAATACCCACCCTGTATGTTGCAGATTTCATTAAGTAATAAGTCAAGGACATTGATACTTGCTTAAAAAGCAACAAGCTTAAGGAAGTTAATTAAGTTTCAAGCACATATCAATGTTAGAGGGTTACAAAATTTTTTGCTATAATTATGAAAAAAAATACATTCATGCCCAAGCCCAATAGAGTAAGATCCCAGAGCGATAAGACTAAACTTATTTTCAAATAGATGAAATGTTACGTTCTTAGTAGCATCTCGTGTACTTTGAATACCTGTGCGTTTGTGGAGCTAGCCTAAGAGCACCTGGGCAGATATCAGGTGGGAGAGGTAGCTAAAAATAAAAGTTACTCTACTTAAATTTATATGTCTGATTTTTATATATGTTTTGTAGAATAATATTCTAGAGTAGTATCATAAGTGTCAGACACTTTCCATGGACCAAAACTTTTGTCAGACGCTTTAAAGTTGCACAAAAAATAAATAAACTTTAATTAGTTTCACATGTCTGACTCTTAAATTAAAATTTTATCAAGGCAACTATTACTAAGTTAAATGTGCTCCAACAGATCCGAACTATACTGAATAATATACGTTGTGCATGAAGGGCACATACACATTAGACTGAGACATTGTGAATTAATATGTGTAAGAGTAGGGGAACCGAGTTACTATAGACGTCTCACTCGCTCTGAAACGCATTCAAAGTGATGCTCTCGCACTAATACTCCCAGCTGATAATTTTTATGTTCAGGGGCTGTTCGATCATTACAATTGGTCTGACTAACGTAATATAACTTAGTAATAGTTGCTTTGATAACATATTTGAAAGTCAGACATGTAAAGATAATTGAAGTTTATTTATTTTTTGTGGAGCTCTAAAGCCTCTGACAAGTCGTTATCATCCTGTAATATGATATCGGTGTAACTCGAAAAATGTCAGCGATATTTCGTATATAACAACTCCCCCATAAAATAAAATTGCTGGTAAATAAACAGCATTTTGAAATTAATTAAAATGAGAAATACACAATTTATAAAAGTAAATAATACAAAATTCATAAAAAGTGAAAATTTACAAGATTAATAAAGATTACAAAATTATGAGGGTACAACTTAATTAACAACTCCTGATTCAATTTCTTCGGGTGCGTCGAGCTTGGGTCTTCTTTTGGGAAGGATATTTTGAAATCTGATAAAAACGTTATTAGATTTTTCAGAAATAGGCTCTTCTGTTAATTTCTTGACTCTAATATTTCTAAATTTGTAACACGTGTAAAGAGCGATTAATAAGGCAAGATTTGTGTTTAATAAACCCTACAAAATACAAATAAAATAGAACGCTTAGCCAGATGCTGCAAATGCAATACGCATATATACAGATGGCTCAAAAATGAAAGAATGCTCAGGATGTGGAGTTTACTCGAGAGCACTAAGCCTAAGGGTTAAGTGGGGAATGGGAAACAATACCAGCGTGGTTCAAACAGAACAGGCTGGTCTCTCAATTGCCACAAAAGAACTAACCAGAAAAGGAATTTCTGGCAAAAACACAACAATCTGCACTGATAGTACGCAAGCCCTATTAGCCTTGAACTGACAACGTATTATTTCGGGGCTAGTACTAGAGTGCCACCACGATTTAGCTAACGCCTCGGCAGATAAAAATATTTTCCTGAGGTGGGTTGAAGGGTACGACAGGAGTAAAGGTAATCGCATTGCCGATTCTTTAGCCAGGGAAGCGGCTGGACTAAAAATTTTATGACCCATTGACACCTACGGCCTAACGACTTCGACAGTTGTGGAACTAGCCAAACGTTACACCTATGCTCAATCCCTTAAGAGATGGGATGGAATCAAAGGATGCAGTCTTGCCAGGATCACCCTGGGCGACCCTGGAAATCTGGTGCCGAAGAAATATTTGGCGATGACCAGGAAAAATCCACGTTCAACAGTAGGATGTCCAACTGGCCACTGTCAACTAAGGAAACACCTCTATACTATGGGGCTAGTGGACACACCTCTATGCAGGATGTGTGAACTGGAAGATGAAACTTTCAGGCATGCCTTATGCTAGTGTCCGGAGCTATCGTCAATAAGAGAATGTATGTTCGGTAGTCTCCTAGTGACCTGTCCACCTTCCTGGGAAGGACGGGATGGACGATGACCTAGGAGGACAACTTTTCGTGAGTATGTAAAATGGGTCACATGTGGCCTAAGTGCTGTGAGCCTACACTCAACCTCCCTACTCCACAGATACAGATACAGAAGGCAATGAGTGAAATCCTAAAATAAGTAAACCAAGAGATATTTTCCTCGACAAACGGTTTGTTTATAAGTCTAAATCTCTAGAATATTGGTCTAATTTATTTTTCGTAACTTGTAAATCGTTCGCGTTGATGTTATTTAAGTCTAGTTTTTCCAATTTTTGGTATTTCTAAATAATTTGGTACACTTTGGCAGCAATAGTAGCCAATAACTACGGGGTGAGGCTCATGAGATATATTGATAGTTTTCATAGCGTTGGCTTGTATTTTGGTTATACCGACAAAACCGAAGCACTCCGAATATAATTATTGTAAATAGAGTTTTTTGTGAATAGAGTTTTTATTTATAGTTAATGTTTCTGTTTTTTTGTTCGGACACCGGACTGTAAATAGTCGCACGTACCGGTTCGGCGATTAACACTAGCCACATGTTTTCTCCAAGTTTTTGTACATTTTAACCTTGTCCGTTAACTACCGCACTTTTACAGTTTTCTGGAAATGTCTTATATTGTTTTGGTAAACAGGCCTCGCGCATTGCTTTATCGTCTATCTATAGGATAAGCGTAAATACCCATTACTTTGTGTATGCCCGACACTTGAATATGTCAACTTAATATCGAACATCTTACAAAGATTTTTCATAAAACTATGATTAAATTCGAGTCCAGCGCAGGGCCGGATTTAGAGGACCAGAGGCCTCGGGGCAACAAAGGAGCGGAGGCCCCCTCGCCGCCCCAAATTATTTTCCAAATAAAGTAAACTATTTTTTTTCAGTCGAGTTTTTCAATAAACAATTTATTGTGAACCCAAGTAGATTCCCTTAGTATTGAACAAACACATAAATATGAAAAAAATTACCAATTAGTCAATAATAATTGATTTATTTAAGAATTGAAGAACACCGATTGACCGATTGTTCATATACTGCAATTAATTCATATTATGTACAGTGTGGAAACCACTCATGGAATAAAATTCTTTGTGTCATTATTTTAGAAAATTATAAAAAATGCCGAGACACGTGAACTTTTGAATTGAGTTGTGCGTTATGTAAACATAAATTTAAATGTACAGGGTGATTCACGCAAGTATGCCATAGTCAGTGTTGTTTTTTTTTTTAATGAAACACCCTGTATATTTGCTTATTTTTGAAATCCTCTTAATGAATCGATTCCAACAAACTAAATAATGTATGGTCAATTATGAATTTTACAGGGTGAAATTTTTAATTGTCGAGACACGGAATCGAATACCCAACCTCCGAGGTTGCGGGCAAGTACCACCCCACTCAGCCATTAAGCGATTGGGGTACTCCCTCAAGATGAGTAGTGACTTGGAAGTGCTTATCAGGGCCATTTGAGATTTTGATATTCCACTGATTGCCTGATTGGAGTGAACAAATATAGATCAATGATTTCTGTTATTTAAGATTAATATAATCAAATTATCATGTATGTACATAGTACTGTAGGCTGTAGGTAAAAGTAAAAGGGCAAAAAAAATATCAAGGGAAAATATGCTTACTAGTGTTTACTAGTTGGAGTTTGGAAGATTTTTTTCCCCGAAGTCTCTATTGTGGGGGCCCTGCGTTTGTGGAGGCCCCGGGGCGTTCGCCCCGGTTGCCCTCCCCTAAATCCGGCCCTGGTCCAGCGTCGCAATGGGTGCAAAGTGGTGCACCAAAATGTTGAAAATAAACTAATAGTCCATGAACAACCGATTTGGCAGTTTTATCCGCAAGGGGGTATGCTTGAGAAAATTGTGTTAGCTCGTCTCTTATCGTGAGGTCGTAATTTCTTTGGGGCTATTCTAAAATGTCAACGAGGCGGAAAGGAAAACCTACACGTACTGGGCAGACATACCGGGGCCTTCTCACTCGAAGGCGTTCATATACTACCCATCGAGTACAAAAAATAAGCAGATCCTGGAATGGAGCAGAACAAACCTACGCATACTGACTGGACTGCTTACAGGTCATTGTAGACTAAATTATCACCTAAAGAAGATGAGTCTGGTTCAGACCTCGGACTGTAGGTTCTGTAATTTGGAGGACGAAAGTGCGGAGCACATACTATGCTCATGCCCAGCCTTGGGCAGGGTAAGGTATAATATATTCGGTTTCAGTACCTTAGAGCCGAACGACTTCAAAAAAGTATCACCAAATACAACCATGGACTTTTTCAGAAGCACAGGCTTGTGGGGTGGATTGTAATCCCTAGGGGTGAGCCACAATAGACCTAACGGGTTAACATTATTATTCATATTGGTATTGCTTCCACTACGTGCTTCAGGCATTTTGTTTTAAAAGTAAAAACAATCGATAATGATAGAACTTGATACAAGAAATAAATTGCAAATGTTAAATTATAATGAAACGAGATGATTCTTACGTTATTATTTTCATTCCTTCCTTGGCAGATGAAATCCTTGTCCGTGAGCGTTGCTACACCTGGTTAGCAGTCTGCGTGTTCCTGGTGTCGGAGAGACCGTCTGCTTCGTGAAGAACTCAAGCTGGAACTTGTATATTCCTTGAAAAGCTTAGAAACCACCACACTTAGTTAGGCAAACCTTGTTCTAAATGTGTTTAGGAATCCTACTGACTGTGCCATTGTTATATTCACAAAACCACGTTTGGGTTTTTAAAAAATGATTTTTATTTTTTATTATTACACTTGAGATACAATAATTTGATGAAAATAGAAAATTAAGTAATCAAGAATAAAATTGTAACTAACTGGATTGCATTAGATATAAATCTTATTTAAAAGATTTTTTATAAAATGTCAGCGTTAATTTTTATGTAAAATGCAATCTGGCGTCATTCCCCATGAAAATAGAGAAGTTGTTATCATCCAGTATAACTCAAATGTCAGCGACATTCCATATATAACATGTATATATTATAAGATTCAAAATGTTGTTTTGTGAAACGTTTTCAATAGTGCTTACGGTATTGGACTATGGTTTATGTAAAATGGACATTGATAATAAAAGAAAAGCTTATACTTGTGTTTTTGTTCATTTCGACAGACCATAGACAAGGGTAGCCCCAAAGTGGAGGATTTTACATAAAAACAAAGATTTCAGAACAAATTTCACCCCCTTGGAAAAATTTTGGACTACGCCAATGACTTTTGAAAAAAAAAATACCCCCTTCAAAAATTATTCAGTACGCCAATGATGTTGACATAACAACGCCATCTAGCGACAAACCCTCGAAACTAGAAAGAAGTTCGAGGGTTTGCAGATAGATGGCGCTAGTTGTTTTCAGTAATGCGAGAATTCGCCGATAGGGGGCGCTATTAGTTTAATTTCATCAGCGCCATCTGGTGGCAAACCCTCCAAGTAGTGATAACCGTCAGCGCCATCTAGCGGCAAACCCTCGAACTACAAAATAGTTCGGTGGTTTGCCGCTAGATGGCGCTGATGGTTATCACTAGTTCCGATGGTTTGCCACCAGATGGCGCTGATCAAATTAAGCTAATAGCGCCCCCTATCGGCAAATTCTCGCATTACTGAAAACTACTAGCGCCATCTATCGGCAAACCCTCGAACTAGTGATAAAAATTAGCGCCATCTAGTGGAAAACGGTCGAACTATTTAATTAAATATTCACCCCTTTGAAATTTCCTCGAGTACGCCAATGATTTTTAGATTAAAATTTTAACCCTTCAAAAAAAATTAGGTACGTCTATGGTTGATCCAAATGATAAGTCGACCGAAGTTATTACTTCGAAAATAAAACGCAATATTTTTTCCAAATTTTTAATATCCACCATTAGAAAAATATACATAACTGACAAAACTATTTATAATAGAGATATTAGAGAACTACATACATTGAGTGTTTCAAATGATGATAAATAGTCATTGACACTGTCTAACTCAGTCGACCCCTTAGCCTACCCAAACGTACGCCACTGTCCAAAGTATCGTGTCTTTAAGTCAGACAGACAGTGGCGTACGTTTGGTGTAGTAAGGGGTCTCACTTATGTCGTAGGGCGCGTAGGAAACACTTAAACTCAGTTTAATGATCAGTAATGTTAAGACTGTGGCTGATTGATGTATTTATTATCAACAATTACATAAGTCATCATTAAACCGAGTTTAGGTGTTTTAAACAACTCGCCCTTAGGGCGAATTGTATCAAAACACCTAAACTCGGTTAAATGTTAGCTGATGTGATTGTTTGATAACTGATGTGATTGTTTGATAACGAATACATCAATCAGTCTAAACATCATTCAATTGAGTTTAGTTTTGAACTCTGACTAGTATATCACACCGCAAGTGAGACTCTTGCACTGCGCAGTTCGGGGCTCTCAAACTTTCTGCCCGTGTCGTGTACACTATTTTTCTTCATTCATGGCCGAAAGTACCCACTAAAAGTCTAGAAGTTGCAGTCGTATGCGCGAAGAAGCTGCACATAACAATATCTGAACATCAATATCGTTAGACTTCTAGTGGGTTTTTCTTATTTGAAACGGAGTCTACGTACTTGCTATTTCTGTTGGGAGGCACAAAGTCCGACATTTATGCTTCCAGCACTGTGCTCCATGATACCCGAGGCGAAGACGAGGGCATCATGGTGCGCAGTTCAGCTAAGCATAAAAGTCGGACTTTGTGCCTCCCAACAGAACCAGCATGTACGTACTTTCGACCGTGAATGAAGAACAGAAAGTTCAACACCAGAGCTACCTTCATAGTCAATAAAAATCTTATGAAGATAGATCCGAAGAAATGTTTGCCATTTTAACGAAAATCACCGAGTAGTTTCCACTGGTCGCAACCCAATAATATCGTTAAAATTGGGTGCACTTTACGTACAACCACATACACACCTGCAATAATGAACAATAGAATATTTATTAAATTGGCAAGCAAGTTTACAAACATACTTTGGATATATTTTTATAGCACCTTCTAAACGGGCAATATTGTGGCTGCAATATTGGCAGCTATAGCCCAGCCAGCATGATAACATTTCAATTGTAGCGTATGGCTCAGCCATATATATTTCGGCAATATTGTCTGCAACACTATGGCCCATTAATGAAAATAATTTATTTCGTAGACGGGCTACACAATTGTGAAAGAATGGTTGAAGAAATCATTCGCGTCGCAGCGACTTATATTGTTTTAAACAAAAAATTAAAGGAAAAGAAGAGTAGATTGTGAATTCGATCTTAGGCGTGAGACTTTAGATTACCTAAGTCTAGAAATAAGTCTTGATAACAAGTTAAAACTTCCATTTCACTAGTTTACCGCCAGCACTGCCAGTTTTCTTCTTTTTCACCTTATTCTTTGTATAAGTTCTCAAGTTTCTTCATTTTTTGTAGGCCTCATCACTTGATATACCAAATTCTTCGGCGATAACAGCCCATTCATCTTTTTTAGCATTTCTGTCTTTATAAATTCCGGTTTCCACATCTCAGGATGTAAATGTATTTCATTAATAAACTCAATAATATTTTTATTCGACCAAGTATTCGTCATTCTATATACTATAATCTCCAAGATTTGCATAACAACAACAACAAACGAACACCAAAACAAAGTGAAATTGCAGAGTTTTTTTGCTGGCCAATCGATCGTCCGTCAACTATTGCTGCAACAAATTAAATGCATAGGCAACACAAAACATATGGCCGGGAAAAACTGAAAATGTTGTCTATATATTAGCCAGTCTGGCTGTTATTGCTGGCAATGTTGCCAGCCACTGTGTTGCAGCTACATATTGCACTTAAAATATTGCCCGTTTAGAAGCAACTTATTTAAAAGTATTATACTTGCTTGCAATACACAAACGATATGGAATAAATAAAGTACAATACTAAAATTAGAAAAGTCTTTTGTCGTAAATTTCACTTCCTCTTCTCTCTTTCCTTCAATTAAATGGATCGAATGTACCATAGGGGATCCTGAAAAAAGTAGAAAATTATGAATTAGAAAAAGAAGACGGATGTTACATTATATAAAAGCTCCTTTCGACAACTCGGAGTTAGAGTTAACATAATTTACAAAGCAAAAAAACAAAAATAAATAATTATAATAATTAGAACTTACCAGCATTTTCATTTGTCTTTCTTATCCTTCATTTCTCTCAATGCAGCTGCAACGTTATCTGGTATACTGTTCCAGTCGTTTATCCTGGGATACCTGAAATAAGAAACACGTTTGTTTATGAGTGTGCAATTAACAAAAGAAAAATTAGAAAGGTTAAATGAATATTCAGACGTTTTGAAATATCGAATATCTGAAACGTCAAAATCGAAATAATTCAAAATGTATCCGCGGCAACGCTATAGAGTCAAAAGAGCCCATGGGATTTGTTGTTCTGAATGGTTATGATCAAATCGAATTACTTCAAATTGACTTATTTGATTGGATTTCTACTGGAGCAAGAAATATCAAAAGAGAGTGAGAATAAATTGAAAATAATTTGTCAGATTTTAGAAAACGAGTGGCTTTTTGCGACATGGTAACAAGTTTGAAAGAAGGCCTGAAGAATCATCTAATTTATCGAACACTCCTGTGGTATTATGTTAATAGCTTGGGCACGTATGATAGCTATTTATGATATAAGTTATACTTTTTCGCACGAGTATTATTTAATATGACCTTCTCACTTCGTCAATTGACTGATAGTGATTTATCCAGTGACGTCGGTATTGTCAGTGACCTTTGTATTTTCAATTTTACTTGGTAAAATAGGTACCGTACACCACTTGTACGTTTATGACAGATATGCGTCATGTTTCCTCGCCTCTTACCGATGCCCCGTAGCTTCAGATAAACTTGCCAAACTATAATTAATATTTTTTGTTTCGTACAAAGCCTAGTTTTGTAGGTTTTTTGAAGGTGAATAAAAATAAAAGGAAAACGTTGATCGTCAAAATCACAGTTAAAAAGTTAAAAAAGACTGTTAAACAATTTACAGTTCAATTTGACACATTGGAAACATCATATCCTCTTGTATGTGTTCATTACTACCTGTACACGAAAAATCAGCCTGGTACAACACGAAATTGTCATTTTTGATCTATATTTCCCGGCCTAATATGTGTTATATTGGATTTAATTTTTAAGTCAATATTATTTTTTTAGTTTTAGTATTTTACGTGTCCCAGCTATTAACATAATCCAACAGGAGAGTTCGAAAAATTAGATAATTCTCCAGGCCTTTTTTCAAACTTGTTACCACGTCGCAAAAGCCACTCGAGCCCTTCGGGCTCTCCTATCTATTGCATGGAAACAAGTTTTCTAAAAACTGACAAATTATTTTCCATTTATTCTCACTCTCTTGTGATATTTCTTGCTTCAGTAGAAATCCAATGAAATAAGTCAATTTGAGGTCATTTGATCGAACACAACCAATCAGAAGAACAAATCCCATGGGCTGTTTTGACTCTATAGCGTTGCCGAAGATACATTTTGATTTATTCCGATTTCGACTTTTCAAAATGTCTGAATCTTCTTTCTAATTGTTCTTTTTGTTTTCGCTCTGTTTTTTTTTCTATAATTATAGCAAAAACTTAATAGAAAAACGTTAAATATCGTTAAAATCACTTGTAAATGACTATTACACAATGTGCAGTTCAATTTGACACTTTGGAAACATCATCTTATATGTGTTTATTAGGTAGAGTCTGTTTCATTATAAAAGAAGCCACTAGAGTCTGGAAGTTGCGCGAAGAAGCTGCACATAACAATTTCTGAACATCAATATCGGTAGTAGCCTTAGGCTTTGACTGGCTAGACTCTAGTGGCTTCTTTTTTAATGAACCGGAGTCTACTACTGCCAAAAGAGAACAATGTTGTTGGCCCTGTATTTCTCGAACTATATAATTAAATGAACGTTTTTTTTTTCAGCTACTACGTCGATGGCAATATAGTGAATACCTATCCACCGTACTATTCGGGTCCAACGCAAGTTCCACCCAATAATTTAGGTTATGATAATTCCATCTTCGCGGATAGTACTACCCCCTTCGATCCTCGACCGGGACAGGATCCGCTTAACGACAACAACAGTCTAATGACTGGCATGGTCACAACAGGTAAGAATATAAAAAATTTCTTGTTGCTATTGATATACATATTGACACCAAAACGTATTTCTTCTGGTGTAGGCAATACTAACAGTAATGGTGGAGGGGGAGGAGGTGGAGGCGGTAGTAAGCAAACATTAACTATAAGTGACAACCGCACGTTCAAACGAGTAACTCAAACGTCAAGTACGACCCTTTCAGGTGGTACGATGGTATCGGTTAAACAAGAAAATAACGTCGAATCACTAGTACCCGAGAGAATAGATAGCACAACTTTTATTAACTCGCCCGGTGTACAACATGGCGGTGTGTCTAGGCAGACGGCGGTGACGCAAGGTGTACAACAGAGAAGTGGCGATGATTGTGAGTCAGTTACTTTGCCCAGTAAGTCCCATTATCCTTATTAACTGTTTTCCTTTTTACTAACATTAACGTAGCTATGCATAAAGAAAGGAGAACTTGTTCATAGTTCCAGATCGGCAACATTGTAGTTTTGTGACAACATTGACAACAGAAAAGTAACATTTTTATTGTGCAGTCTGGTTCTATGGAGAACCATGAGCAAAATTCAGTAAGGCTTCAAATGGTATTCGAATAAGCCTGAAAACCGTCCGGCAACGATTCAGAGACTAGTAGTCCTTATCATAAAACCGTCTTTTTACTAAGTCTCACTTGGAGAAATCTCCTTTTGTGCGCTCTAGTCTTAGGAATGGGACAATGGAGTTTGCTCTGTTGTGTGCCTGGTATGGCACGTGGCAAAATATACAACCATGAGCTGCAATTATTAATATTTCACGCACAGACTTGGTGGTGTTGAAGAATGATAATATTAATGCTTAAGGTGGACATGTCTCTTTCGGTCAAAATTTTTTGCTGATGCAAAATAATTAACGACCTTACACAGCTCGAGCTGTTCGAAATTACTTTCCAGACGTTGGTTTAGCTTGATAAGACCTGAACCTAATAGAGTCTATCTGGAATATACTCAATTACTGGATCATCTGAACCAAACTTATAACTTGGTGAACATGCGACTACTTCTGGCTGAAACTGGATCGAAACAGCTTCCGAAATCTCATTTTAATCACAAACCGTTGAAGCCAGGACTCGATTAAAAGTGGAAGTGGAGATATCCGATAATAAGATCACAAAATTTGAACAGCTCTATTCTATCCAGGTTAATCCTGCAATGCCTAGCAGGGACTTGATCTCCTTCCTGTCTAGGCTTCTGCATTCACTTTAGTAAATGCCTTGGGTTGTCTCAAGCTTAGTATCTCTTTCCAGTAGAACTTTGCTTTACAGTCCATCTGATCTGAGATAGTTGTATTTGCCAGATTTAAAGATATTCTCAGACGCAGCTCAGAGTCTTTAAACTGTGAAGCTTCTTTTCTGGCAATCACTTTAATCTAAATCAACATTTCAATAGAAAATAATTTATTGTTAGGCTCTCTGGTTTACCATGTACATTTCGATATTAAATGTTAATGGACCACTAAAAAGGGCCGCTTTTATAGGTTACTGTTGAATATTCGAATTTGGTTGAACACACCGGCTGAACATACAGTTGAATTTTCCCGCGAAAACTTTTTAATTTTATCCTGTCATGTCAACTTGATGTCAGCTGTCAAATGAAGAGGTTACGGTGTATTCATTAGACGTTATTATTTTACGTTATGAGTATGGTGAATAATGATATGAATTAATATATACTAACTGATTGGACTAACTAAAAAGTGCTCTGAGATATCCAGTAGTTGCCTAACAGAATATTTACTGATACAAAATCTGTTCAGGAATTTCTTATCTGACCATTGAGTGTCACACATTTCATTAAAATCGTACACAGAAATGAAATGATGGAAAATTATAAATAAACTTTCAATAATAGGATAATGCTTTCAAATGTCAAATTTCGGGTTAACATTCACCCATACTACGTATCCGTAGGTTAAAGTAGAATTTATGTAAAGGTCACAGATAACTGCAACCAATAAAAGCGGCCCTATGCACGTTTGAGTAAGTCATACCATGTACATGAATTTTGGACTTGATAAACACCTCTACTTATGTTCAAATACAAAAGGCTTCTGCTGAATTTTTGGTCACTATCTATACTTGTTCTTAGTATCTGTAAATAAGGTGAACTTTTGCTTACAATTGAATATTAATAAAAAACTAACAATTATTTTGAGCAGTTAATAATTTTGAACTTTAGCACTCGCCTAACCTCAAACATTTGGTATAGTTTATAGGGCATGTCCACGACAGTTGACAGTTGACAGTTGACAATACCCCTGTGGTAAAACAAAAACACGATCTATCATTATAAATCAGCATAACCTCACTATTAAGTACCACGTGTTCTGAACGCTTTGTTTGTTGTTTTACCACCGGGCTGTTGTCAAAATAGTTTGTGACGTCACGTGGACATGCCCTATTCAGGCAGCAACGCGTCAAAAGCGAGCTAACTTTTTCACCAAATAGTGTTCATAAAAAATAATAACACAATAATTTTTCAAATCTTGATAATAATCAGTAGGTCATATAATGTAAATACACGAAGAAAAATATATAACGTATAACATTTTGATTTTTTCAGATCCAAGTCAAATATCAGAACTGCTTTCGAAAACTATATCCGACGCACATACTCGAACATGTTTATACACGTTGGATCACATCCACGAAATGTTCCGAAAACCTCACGATCTCTCACGACTGTTATTTTATAAGAACATGGCGCACGAAGAATTGTGGCTCGAATGTGCACAGAAACTAACCACAATTATTCAACAAATCATTGAATTTGCTAAAATGGTACCTGGATTTATGAAATTGTCGCAAGACGATCAAATTGTTCTACTAAAAGCAGGTAAGATTCAATATAGAAGATAAAAATAGATAATACACTGTATTCAAACAATTCTCTATAGCATTCATGAATTCTCATGAAATAATCTATTCCCTTATCATCCTTTATAATAAATATTTGTCTTTTCAACCTTAATATGCTAAAAAAAAATCAAACTTAATTGTCCTAAAGTGAAAACTACTAACTATAATATCTTTTGGCTACACTACTGATAAAATGTATCACATAAAAGTCCCACAATATTTTAATTTCAACCAACATACCCAGTGTTGTGCCTCAATCAATTTCAAATCGGATTACCCCTTTAAGCACGTTGATGATGTGAGAAAGTAAATCTACATCCTCAGGGCACACAAACGCAGCTCCTAGGATCTGTAGCTCAAGTCAAGGCGTTTCACCAATCATATCCTAAACTGAGATGACACGTCAAGTTCATTCTGCAGGATATGGACCATGTATCATCTCGTGGCACTGTAGCAAAATAGCGTCAGTCAAAATGGCGCTTGGTTAAAACAGCGGCGGATAAAATAGCGCTATTTTTATAAATGAGATAGTAGTAAAATAAGGAAACATAATTATTTTTGTGCCGCATTATTTTGTCGAGAACTATTTTGTACGCCGCTGTTTTTGTCCAGCGCTATTTTGACTGACGCTATTGTGCAGAGCGTACAGAGCCCCTCTCGTTGTATGTCCAGATATGCTATCAGCTTTTAAGCTTCTTCGATAAACACCATGGCTCGGATTGAGACCGGAATCTTATTCTAGTAATGTCACCAAAAGAGTCTTTAACTTTCAGACTATGGAAAATAAACTTTCCACGCGCGTTAAAGACATCATTTTTCCCTAACAGTTTGTGCACACAACTTTTTTGATATTTTTTCTTGATTTTATTTAATTGATTTATGTTTTACTTTGTTTTAGGGAGCTTTGAATTAGCAATAATCCGGATGTCGAGATATCTGGATCTCTCCCAAAATTGTGTCTTATATGGAGACACGATGCTGCCACAAGATGCTTTTTTTACTTCAGATACGGCAGAAATGAAATTGGTATCATGTGTATTTGAAGTATCAAAAAGTGTAGCAGAGTTAAAATTAACGGAAACGGAATTAGCACTTTACTCTGCTTGTGTACTTCTGTCTCCAGGTATTTCTTAGACAATATTTAGAACTTATTACTGATTAAAGTCTAACTATCATCCTTTATTCGCCAGTAAAGAATAAAAACTAAATATAACATGTCATGAGGACTCAGAACAATATGGTAAACCTGTCAGTGTAGTCATTCTGAAATGGCAACAGTTCCAGAAGCAGAATCTACTTGTCAAAAATGTAAATTAATATCTTGTAACCACCCTGCAATCAGCGTCACTAGTGGTCCGAGAGCGGTACTTAGTGCGATTTGCAGTCTTAGGGTCGTTTAAAATGGGCGATTAACGTCCATTTGGCATCACTAGACTGTTTCATCAATACGAAACGTTTCCAGTTCATACTGGATTGCTCTGGACGCCAACTGCAATCTGAGATCCGCGTCTCAATGAAGTCGCAGTCGCATAGCACCCTGTGAAGTATCTGAATTGAATGGAACCTTACACAGGAATGTTTATAGTCAGATATCGTTAGTGCTTTAGTCAGTAGCATGTTGTTTACTCAACTACTAGACCAAACAATAATCCGCTTTGTTTGCACAGCACCAAGTACTGAGGTGGCGCGTCCAGCGAACATATGTCGTCTATCTGCTCTGGACTGTAGCAAGCAACCACTTCAAGTGACAGGCACGCTTTCTGTCTCATAATTTCTTTGACCATTACTGACATTTGGTCGCTGGCCTATCACAATTTGGTGAAACTAGGCTCCAGGCATCTCAGTACAGTTATTATTGTAGTCCTCTAAAGCAGAAGCGATTTAAATAATCTACTTGGTGTTTGATGTCACTCGTAGACCCCAATTCACATAAAAAGAACCCACTAGAAGTCTTGAAGTTGCAGTCGTATCCGCGATTGCGCGAAGACTTCTAATGGGTTCTTCTTATGTGAAACGGAATCTACCTAAACTTATTTATTTCAAATTATAAGCTTAAATTATCGTGGAGAAGGAATTGGTCATTTTGTAAGAATATCAATAGCAGACGGAAATTTAATACGGTGTATTTTTATTGTTTTTAGATCGATCAGGACTGAAAGGAATAGGAGAGATCGGACGATTAAGCCAAGCTGTCGTAAGAGCTCTTAGACTGGAACTGGAACGAAATCACAGTCTGCCTATTAAAGGCGATGTGACTGTTTGTGACGCATTATTAACAAAAATTCCAACACTGAGGTATTTATATTTACTATGATGTATTAAGGTAAATAGTTTTTTTTATTTACGGACGAAAGTACGTACTTACTGCTTCTGTTGAGAGGCAGAAATTCCGATATTTATGCTTTGGTAGGAAAGTATGAATGTCGTTCTTTCTGCCTCCCAACAGAAGTAGCAAATATGTACCGTCGGCCGTGGCCGTGAATGAAGGAAAATGGGATGCACCACACGGGCAGAAAGTTTGAGACCCAAAAATTGCTCAACATGATGGCGCACAGGGCATTAATTTTAAACTTTTTTCCCTTACTTACTAATGGAAAGTAGTAGTTTGTACAAAGTGTGCTCAAGTTATACTTTTCCTAAAAGCGCAAAAGTTTGTGCAGTGTGAAAAATATTACATTGTGCACATGTTGTACTCAATACTTTTTTCTACAACCACGATTTTTGAAGATAGAACATCACAATAATATATTTTCTGAAAATTATGTATGTGATTTTGGAATTTAATAAAAATTGACGGTTTATAAAACATGAATTTTGAAAAAAAGAGAAAACGCCTTTTCAGTTTCTACTGCTGAATTGTAAATATTTTGACATAAGGTCACTCTTTGTTGAAGTATGGACAATTGCCTACTTTGTGAATGAAACTTAGTGCACAAAAGTATAGTGGTTGAAGAAAAAACGCTTTTTCGTAATGCACAAACTGTTTTAAGACGAAAATAATGTTCTTTGAAAAATTAGACGGTATTTTACAGTATCCAATAAGAGATATCAATAGTATATTCTTCAGCGCGCAGTTCAAGGCTCTCAAACTTTCTCCCCCTGTGGTGTATACTATTTTCCTTTATTCACGGCCGAAAGTACGTACTTGCTACTTCTGTAGGGCGGCAGAAGCTGCAAGTACGTACCTACTTGCGGCCGAAAATAAGGAACAACATTTCAAAACCGTTTTTAGGGTAGAGATGGGGAACTAAAATGACATGATTATAATTATTCATTTTTTCAACAATCAAACAATTTTTTTGTAATATTTTCAGGGAAATAAGTATGCTCCATATGGACGCATTGGGAAAACTGAAGAGATCTGCACCTCATTTGGAATTTCCAGCGTTACACAAGGAACTTTTCAGTGTTGACAGTTGAAGCGAAGATTCTCCTGAACTGTCTTAAAGGCAGCATAGGGTAGCTACTGTAAGTATTATTTTTTAAACAATTAAGGCAGGGGAAACTGTAAATATATTAATTCAAAATTATGGGGATATTTTGTGTTAAGTCCAACTTTCTCTCACATCTTCGGATGAATTCTGATGCAATTGATTGCCTGTTGGAGAACTTCTTCTCGAGGTAGCTCTGGTTTGGAAGAAGTGAAATTTCGATTGCCAAAGATTAATTCATTCATCCCTTGAATATTGTCCCACTACTTTTCAGGATTTACTAAATTGATTTTACTCAGATGTTTTCCCCTCAATTTCTGTAATTCACTCCTGACGATACAAATTTCATCTATGAAACCGATAAAGAATATGGGTACGTCGGACCTGTACTAACGATATGTAGAGGTACATGAAGATAAAGAAGAAGACATACATCTGGAATCATCTAGAACTGACGTCGAAAACTATCGAGAACTGTCTGGAACAGGTGAAAAGTATAAAAAACCGGACAATTTGACATTAGTTGGTTAATTTTGGAGTATTAGAAATTTAAGTTCTGTGTAGAAATGAAGAAAAATAACATTTCCAGATGTATGTCCTCTTCTTTTTCTTTATGGACTTCTACATATCCACAGCGCAGAACTGACGTAGCAATATGTAATGTTTCATTTCGATGACAGTTCTAGATGATTCCAGATGTATGTCCACTTCTTTTTTCTTCATGAGCCTCTATATATTCACACTTACATTTCTAATATTCCAAAACTAACCAACTAATGCCAAATTGCCCGGTTTTTATACTTTTCGCCTATTACAGACAGTTCTCGACAGTTTTCGACGTCAGTTCTAGATGATTCCAGATGTACGTCCTCTTCTTTTTCTTCATGGACCTCTACATCTCCTCAGTACAGGACCGACGTAACAATATGATATGTTTCTGTTGCGTAATTTATTATTTATCGATTTTATTTAATAATCATAAGAAGATCTCACGTAGTAAGGGTTTAAATAATGAATTTGTTACTTATATAATTCTTTTTTTGTTACAGATTCCTTCTTACTGAATGTATCGGCCTTAATACATAAATAATATTAAAATATAATTTCGTTATTACAAATAAAAATTTATTGTTGTGACATAGAAATTTAACAAATAAACGCAGATCTCTACAGATTTGTTTAAAAAACCACAAAGTGTATCGCTAGCCAGGCCCTGATTTAAAAGTACAACTTATCGTTTGATTTTTGTTGATACATTCTCGAAATAACTTGAAAAGCTTTTCATACAGACATTACAATTACTTACTCAACTACCCTGAAGGACGTTAAGCCTGATGAATTTTTGTACTGATGATGTTTCCAAGTTATCTATAGATGACGTCTATCCTGAATTAGTTGTCTTTTAATAGCAGACTCTTGCAAGCTCTGCAATATTAGGTCTTCATCAAGAATAGGCGGTAACACTTACCTGAAACAAGAAAAAAAAATTAGAATTTTATTAATTTTTTGTCGTCTTGCTTTTTAAGATATTTTGAGTGAATGTACCTTACAGGATATAGAAATTCTGGAATATAGGTGCTCATTTATTTAAAATAAAAAGTTTGTGGTTTTTTAAATACGGCGCGCATTTACATAAAAGTAATATATCTGCCACTTTTAACATAACACGCTATTCTCCACATTTATAAGGTTTAAACTTATATACACTATTTAACGTTTTTCGACACCCTGTTAATAAATAGTAAGGACTTATTTTAGTTTTAAAAATAGTTTAGACTGCGTTTATACATATATATACGTAATGTACACGCATATATATAGAATGTTTCAACAATCACGCTTTGTTTTATAATAAAAAGGCGAATAAATAAAATAGTTTCATTTATTAAAGGAAATTTCGAACGAAATTGTGGGTGCCTGAAAATGTATCTTTTCAAACAAACGAAACTCCAAAGGTCCGATGTGATTTTTGGTTGATGCTTCTATATCTAAGAGAACTTGAACTCTTCAAAATCTTCATGACAGTTCAAAAATATTATCGATTACTAATAATTGCTTGGGGAGAGGCAATGTTATACCGGGTGTTCCAAAACGAATAGATCTGGACCAAAGCTGTTAAGGAACGGCTTAGAGACTCGCAACTTAATAAGTAACAGACACGTTAGAGGGCGGTATTTAATTTTTGCATAAACACAGTTCTCCTTGTCAAATTCTAATTATATTTATGTTTTTCAATAACGAATTCGACCATCAACTAAACTATAAAAGAACTGGGGGAAACCGCTTGTTGATATCTTCATCTTATATTGAGATATCTCTAAATTTTTAGAATATTCCTTTGAATATTAGATTGCTTCTGGCTATACCAATATTAATTCAACAATTCAGGATGAGAAAAAATGTTAAATTGGAGCCAAAGTAGTCTACAATTCAAAGAAAAATGCTTAAAATTCAAACTTATCTTAAGATATGTCGACATAGGAAAAATATATCTGCGGCTTTTGCCAATCTTTTTCAAGAATTACGTCCTATGATTAAAAAGACATAGACACATCTATTTAAATAGCGCCATGTGACGTGTACATTGCTTATTAGGGCAAACCAGCGGCTAATTGTAGCAATTCTTTCACCAATCAGAGTGTTTGTACCCTCTAAGGTGCATACAGATAATATATTCTGAATAAGAACAGCGTAGCACAATGAAAGCGTGCTGGGTCTATAACCCAGAGGTCCGTGGATCGAATCCCCGTTTTGCTTGCATTAAATCATTCTATAAACTTATTGTGTTGCGTTAACGCTATGTGTGTGATTCGGTTAAAATTTTGACCTGTACATGCTTAGATGTCAAAAAGCACAGAATGTTTGCCCGATCTCTCTATTAAGTTAAATTAAAAATACGCAGACATTTTCAAATCTGATTAATCATATAAAAAATGCACTTTAACTAGTCAAGTATTGTATAATTTTTTTCTCAGTATTTAATTACGCCCTCTATCGGTGGACTGAAATACCCGCAGCTGACAAAAAATATGTTTTTAACTAACATATATCTTCAAAATGTCTGTTTCAAAGAGTTTCAGTTCTCTTAGAAAGCGAGGTGTTAACGTTCTTTTTGGATATCTCATTTGGTGCAGATATTTCGAATTCTTAAATATTCTGCGTGCTGGTGTAAACATTCACGAATCACTTTAGTTTTAGGTTTATTCTAGCTAAATTACAATAAAATAGAAAGACTGTATGCTTAATTAATAAGTTTTTACTATTTTTCAACGCGGTGCAATTTTTTTAATTGATTAAGTTTTTATTTGGTGACACATGGTTTTATAAAAGTACTATATATATAAAGAGATGTATATGTATAAATTATATGAAATAGAGCATAGAATATTTATGAAATAGACATTTAATTCGGTTTTTCTTAATTATTGGTTTGTGTTGTTTCGGATAAGATATTTCATTTACTTCTGCGAAATAATACAAAACATTTACAGATCTGCAGATCATTACCTGAAAAGATATTTCATAAACAGTAGATGGTGTGTCTTTGAACTATATACTCTACAAACTCATCGAAAAGCCCTTCAAAATAATAATAATAATTAATTCTCTTAGCATCCTAAATTTGCAGTTTTTGTATAAATTTGGCATTTCAACATTGAGAACCGTTAAAAAACGTGTTACTAGCACCCGAAGTGGTTCTGTATTTAGGATGCGGCAGAGATATTTCGAAAACCGAAAAATGAGAATCGCTTTTGTGGGGTTTCTGAGAGTGAAAAGTGTTTAATACCTTCGTTTTTTAACGGGACACCCTGTAAGTTTTTGATTTCAGGTATATGTACTATTAAACAATTTCTTGACACCTATATATTTACACAAAAACTCTTTCCCTAAATACTTTATATTTTATATCTTCTCAAATACTTAATTTGGAAAAAACCTTGAAATTCTCAGGTACTATATCGCTAATAATGTGAAATTATTATTTTTATTATTCAGGAAGCTGATATAATTTGAAAAAAAATGGTCATTAAAAAAATTACTAATCTTTTTTATAAGCAGTAGATGCCAATTTTATTCAAATGTTGTCAGCACCCTGTATAATAGAAATATTAATTTAATATTGAAAACGATATAACACAATGTCGTACCTACCACTAAATAAGAATTTAAGCCAAATTAGATGAAAATATATAGAATTTCAATGTATAGTTTGAATTAAAAAAGATTAATTTACAATTGGTTGAAGATAGATATATAGGAAGCTACAGACAATCATTGTTTAATATAAATAAATGATCCTTAAATCTTGAAAATATACTGGGTATCCACCTCAATTAACTTTATAAACCGAAGTAGAAAATAAATGGTGACATTATAATTTAATAGTTCACATTTAGGAATCTCACTTTTCATTTTTCAGTTCTCGAGATCTGCCTCACCCTGTATGCGAGTACTTATTTTATCAGCGAACGAGTTATTATTGAAAAACAGTATCTAGTCAACATTATTACGTTTTAATATGTATCAAAACTCTGTCTAAAATACAATTATATTTATTGGATTCAAACACCCTTTCTACTTCTGCAGCTAATTAAATGTTTATGCAATATTTTTTCTCAAATGCCAGAATACATAGGTCTATTTTAAGATTAGATTTTAGATTTTTTGGAGATATTATCCGTTGTCAAATATCCAATATTTCCCCAGATCGTTTTACTTCATATAAACTGGACGTACGTGACACATTTAAAGACCTCAAAAATACATGAAAAGGCGAATGGGATCACATCAAAAACGTTATTCTGCTTTAGTATTAAATATTATTGAACATTTGTATAGCTTAGCCTCAAATTAAAAAGGTTTAAAATAAAATGCAGTGTGATGTTTAGATACTACATTCAAACACTCTTTTTCATCCAGGTTCTGTAAGCATTCAATGAATGGGACCATGTTTCAGTTTTGAATGTTTCTTTGGTGCTACAATTTATTCGTACTTCCAATTATTTGTGCTAGTGGATAGTGTAGGAAATCTCAGATCTGTCTAGATCTTATCTTGTATTTGTAATAAGTTTTGGTTTGCTTTCTATGGCCAGTCTGTTAAAAATTTCATCACATAGGCTCTGCAGTCTGACCACATTCATATTCTTCCAGGTAAAGGCGATACTCGATGACCAGGTAATAATTTGGTCTTCAGTGTCCATTAAAGATTCCGGTTACAGATCCGACCTCCTTCCTCTCCATGTCTATGTCCAGCAAAGCTTCTGCTCTCAGTTTTGAAATTCCTTTATACTTTATACTTTACACTACATCTGATTTGAGATAGATTTCTTTGCCACATTTAAAGAGATTCCCAGTCGTGGCTCTGGGTCACAGAGGCTTCTGATCTCAGCTTCGACAATCTATCAATAAACACCTTCGCTTGTCTTAATCATGGTATCTGATCCCAGTAGAGCTTTGCTATGCAGTCCATCTGATCTGAGATAGATTCCTTTGCCAGATTTGAAGAGATCCCCAGTTATGGCTCTGGGTGACAATGGCTTATGATCTCTTTGCTTTGCAATCTAACCTGATCATCTGATCATCATCATCAGATTTATTTGCTAGATTCATAGAGATCCGTAGTCGTGGCTCTGGGTTACAGAGGCTTCTGATCTCAGCTTCGACAATCTATCGATAAACGCCTTGGCTTGCCTTAATCCTGGTATCTCATTCCAGTGGACCTTTGCTTTGCAATCCATCTTATCTGAGATAGATTTCATTGCCAGATTTAAAAAGAATCCTAGACGTGTGATAATTTTAACTTAATTCAGTTACAAACGTCCAGTTTATATAACGTTAAGGTATCCATTTTTCGCCCCAGTGTTCCTAAATTGAATAATTCGACATTAACATCACATTTTGATAGATTAGTCATTAAACTATTTAATGACCGTTTTTGTATAGCATGTTTATCTATAGCCTAGAAGTAATGTTTTGACAAAAGCTAATATCTAATACGTATTTTGTGGGCTATGTGTTTAGTTAAAAGCATCAAATAGCCAAATACATATATTGTACTACACGCATATGTTTTTAATTGAAGTTATAAAAATCTCGCACGTCAAATAGCAAGTCTACGACCAAGCTTGCGACCTGGTCGTGGCGATATAAACGCTGCGATCCGAACATGATGATTATCATCATGGAGAAAAGAAGCTTTAATTTAATTGCAGTTATCCTGAGCACACTATCGCTTCAAAGACGCGGCGCGACCAGTTTGATGCTAATATTTTTTGCTGAAATGACAACTTCTGATGAAATATTTAGTGGAAGCGGATATTATTATTTGGCTGTTCGATATGATTTAACTACTGTTATGACATGTAAGGCACTGCTCTTTTTCTCTTCTATTTTTAATGTAATATTTAGATCAGGTATACTATACTAATATTTGAAGTGACTTTTTTTGTGAATACTATTTTAGTTATTGATTTTTTAAATATTAAATTAGATTTTTAATTGCGTATGAAATACGATTTTTTTTATATGAATTTTTATATTGTATAGAAAAATAAAATACAAAATTAGTGGATAGTGGAGTCTAGTGAATTTTAGCTTCCATTTTTTATGAATATGAGGTTGAGAAATTTTTATTTTATCATTCATAACGAATTTCGAGTACAAACAATATGTCAGGTATAATGAATTTCACTTTAACAATTTCAATTTAAGTTTTTTTTTTTTGAATTTTCTTGTTAACTTCAATCTGTTGATAAAAAATGGAAGATGTGATTTCGCTGGACTATAATGTGCGTTACATGATTGTAAAATAGCCGTTCTTGTAAAATTGAGGGTTGGCATGGGGTAATGGTATAGTTATTGTTAAATATTAATGGATAAATAATGTTTCTTTATTACAAAATAAAAACTGTACATTTTTATTTATTAGATTCCCAACTACTGGTGAAAAGTTAAACTAGTTTCTAACACATTTTTGTTTACATATTTTATTTCTGTTGGTTATAATCTAAAATTTAATCGTTAAAAAACCATCTTATGACACTTGTAGATTTTTATTTACTCCTTTGTTTTTGAAAACGGTTCTATTTTCAAATTCGAACTCGCTAATTTTATTAAAAATGCACAAATATACAGGAACTATTAAAAAGAAAAACAATAGAACCATTATTTGTAAAATAAAATAAAAATTCCTATGAAACTTTTTGAATATCATCGAAAATAGCAGTTTTTTGCATTTTTATCGTAAACGGTAAGTGCTAACGTAAAATTTGATGGAAAGAAGTTGTGGATCAAATATTTATCTACAATTATTGTAAATACACTTTTTTGCTACGAATCATCATTCCTCAGATATCATTACTTTCATCAAGAAATAATTATACGCACGCTTTCGTGCCAACGTACATCCTCATCGCTATATCTCACAATAATAATTAGTAGCAAAAAAACGTTGTATCTTTGTAGATAATTGTATGTTCTACATTTTTTTAAATTTCACCCAATTCTCTCCATTCACGAGAAGAATACAAAAAACTGATGTATTTGACATTGAAAAGGAAGTGTAATATCTATTTAATCGGAAGTTCAAAAGAAATGATTGGAATGTGCCAAAATGGCATAGACAAATGCTATTCAGTGCGTTCACATTATAAATTCATTCGTCAACCACGATATAAACTATTGTTGCCACAACTGTAATAATATAGTCGACCAAAGCCGAGTCAACTACATAACTTGGCCACTCGTTAAAGCGTACCATTTGGCACAGCTGGAAGATTATAGCCGACCAAAGGCGTTTTCAAACAATACCATTTGGCATTGCAAGTTAGACAGGCACAGAAAGCAGACTAAATATGCCAAATGACAAAGGCAAATGCGTTCACGTTGTACATTCAGACTAACTATTTGTCATGCACGTTATAAACTAACTCATTGTTGCCACAACTGTAAGATTGCAGTTGACCAAAGCCGAGTCAACCACATAACTTTGCCACTCGTTGATGCGTGTTCACACTATACCATTTGGCATTGCATGTTAGAAAGGCACAGAAAGCATGGCGGAGGAAGCCAAATGCGTTCACATTGTAAACTTGGCCACTCCTTGAGGAGTTTTCATACTATACCATTTGGCATTGCAAGCCAAATGGCGAAGCCAAATTCGTTCACATGACTATTTGTGATGCACGATAAAAACTAATTCAATTTTGCCACAACTGTAAGATTTAGTCGACCAAAGTCAAGTCAACCACATAACATACTCGTTGAGGCGTGTTTACACTATACCATTTGGCATTACAAGACATTGATAGACACAGAAAGCAGCCGAAATGAATGTAACGCAATTTCAGATTTGGAATCGCATACCAATTTGCAGGAATTTTGCCAAATGGCATGTGCCAACAAGACGTCCACATCACTTTTGGCTATGTCGAGTGATGGCATAGTGTAGAACGCGCTTTTAACATCTAGACGGAGTTTATATTTTTCTTTTAGAATATAAAATGATAAAGCTTGCCATCTTAAAAAAAATTGTGTTCAATTAAAGTAATACAATTGTCATGAGATAGTTGCTTAGCTATTTAATTTTGTTAATATTTTTGTTAGCACTGCTCGCAAAAAAAAGTATTTATAGTTTATAGAATTCTAACTGTATATTTTGTATTTACCGTAGGTTTTCTTTGTAATTAAAGTGCAATTTTTTAGATACAGTGACAAAAATATTTACAAATGTATTCAGTTGTTTTCTGCACCAGTAGAAATTATATATATATTTTTTGTAATCAAGATTTTTTTTTATTTAAAATTCCCTCACCTTCCCACTTTTCCTCAACCTTCCACTAGCACTAGTACAACACAAGCAAGAGTAATCAGAAATAGTTATTAAGAGCGAAAAGTGATAACGAAGCGGAGCGCGGTAATTACTCGAAAGCAACAATGTCACGTTTTTGCTAGTAATACATACAACATTTTTCTGCAATCACTTAATTGGAGCTACTAAAAACAAATATAAAGTAGAATTCATAAAAACTTTTTAAATCTGTTAGTTTAAATATGTCAATACAAATATGTTTCAAACTTTTATATCTGTCAATTCAATGTGTTTGTAGTATCGGTTGTTATAGGCAACGAGCATTTTGGCATTTTTTACGCTCGGCGAGCGTAAAGTAACTCTCCTCAAGAAACGTCAACCTTTCGTTGTCAATGGTAAGCGAAAAAGCCCACTTTTCAATGTGATTGTAGAAAAAAAATAAATACTGCACTATTTGCAATGTTATTTAGTTAGGGACAGAAATCACAAAATAACAAGTATGGTCAAAGCTTACAACCATTTACTCGCTTACTACAGGCTATTTAACAAATCGCTTACGAGATCTGCAAACTTAAATAACTCTAGATAAGATTTACTTCAAAATACATTGAAATGTGGAAATATGGATCTATCACAACAGTATATTCTTCAATGAGTGTAGAATGATGGCTATTATTCATACTGTTACGCGAGCTGCTGCATTAATGTGCTCAATTAGTGCCCCCAGTG
>CAJUYG010000041.1:352713-397769 GCA_910591675.1 Galerucella calmariensis | reverse complement strand
GACTTGGAGTTTTATTGAACCCTCTTGTTTGGATTTCGTAAAACCACATTTGAGATATGGATGAGCTCTTGGAGATAAATCAACTGTAATTTAATTATTTTTTGTATTTACTATTTAAGGATATCTACCAAAGGAAACGGCACATGTGAACTGAGTCCAAACATCATCAAGGAAACCGGAGATCTAAAACCAGTCGGCACTGTAACCGATGTAGACTTTGATTCGTTTATTAAAAAATCCGGGTGTACAGTAGTATCTGAAAAGTATCCTCATCGAAGACGACCTATAGAAGATAATTTCGCATCCCCATATACCTTAGGGCATGTGCAAGATGATGAAAGATTACATAATACAGCTCATAATGGTGTTCAGAACGTTCAGACAGTTGTAAGCGTAGCTAGTGGTCCACAAACTGTACTGAATCCCATTCATGGAATTATAGTGTCTTCAGATAAAAAAAAAAATCATATTTTTGACGACGCAAACGATTGGTATAAAGGACTGCATAAGATTTATCCACAACCACTGGATCCGTACAATTATGGTTATGATGGAGATTCTTACAATGTTAGATATGATAAACATTCCAGCATTCCGTATAAAGAGATCAGTAGATACGATAATGACTTCCATTTTAACAGGTAACAATAATGCATGCAAACTGGTTAAATGTAAGCTTAGTTGCAAATCTTCTAATGTAGTCCAGTAACTGAACACCTGAAAATATCGAAAGCTCCTGAAAAGTCGCTGAAGACTTCACTTTGGGATCAATTTGTAGGTCACGGCAGGTGTTTTTAAAGGAGGAAAAACTTAACGCGATTGAGTTTACGGAAGGGGGGGAAAATGCCCCCTAAACCCTGGTAAACGGGGTTCTCGATAATATCTGGCTAAATATGCAAATTAGAAAATTCTTTTGATAAAAAATGAAGATCGTCTTGTTATCTACAAAAGTGATTCCTATCATTTTTTTCGAAAATTGGATGGTTTTCGAGTTAAGGAGACCTAAAAGTGTCCACATTTCAGCTGCTGATGCTCTGCCTGTAAGAATTCTGCTGTACACTGTGTGCCGAAATAAAGGAGAACATTTTTTAATTGAAAATAATTTTTTTACCAATTTTTTATTAAATAAAATTTTAACAAATAACACATTTATGAAAACAGTTTAGTAACTTTAAAACTTGATTATTCAATTTGGGGAATTTTCGAACAAAATTTATATGACGGACATCAATTTGAAACAATCGAGCAGATGAAAGATAGAATGCAGTTTATTTGGAACAATTTTGAACAAGGCGCAATAAATGGGGGTATCAATTTATGGCGCAGACGACTTCAAGTAGTGGTAAACCATAATGGTGGCCACATTCATAATATTTTACTCCAAGTTTTAAAGTTATTAAACTGTTTTCAAAAATGTGTTATTTGTTGAAATTTAATTTAATAAAAAAATGGTATTCCACAAATCCGGTAATTTCGGAAAATTTCCTTTTTACCGAAGTGTTCTGGATAGTTTATCCACCGAAAAAGCATATTAGTACCTACAATTTAAGCTAAGACAGTTTTCATTTGCAACAAGCTCAAATGCACTGTTATATAATTTTTTTTATAAGTCCGACCCTGTATATTATTTTCGCTTCCAAATTCACAGTCATGTTGAGGACATGTTAGGTTATTAGCCCTGCGAAAAGAAAATAAATCGCCAAAAAAACAAAAGAAATATTTTCAATTAAAAAATGTAGTCCTTTATTTCGGCCCACAGTGTATATGCAATAACTTGTAAGCGGGCGGACGAATTGTTCCATGTGTATATGCAATAACTTGTTCCATAACTCGGCAAAAAATTGACATTTTCCGATGAATCAAAGTTCAACACAATGGGAAGACTCGTTACTATCATCCCATGTGACTTGCAGCTCTTTCGTACTAGGCAAAGATATTTAAAAAAGTGGTCAAAGTTTTTTTCCACAAGATTTTGAGACTATTTCATTAATTGTTCATATATTTAAAAAAAATAGTCTCATCTTAATTTTTTTTTCATAATGGAGCCTTAGGAGGTCTTGAATGATCTCAGAAATTTTTTTTTATATTTTTCTTGTGTTTGGATAAAAAATTTATTTAAAAAAAGTCCGGTTTTTACCGGTATGATCAATTTCCCTTATTCCTGGAAAATGATTGGATTTTATTAAAAGTCAAAAAGAACATTTGAAAACTATACACTTTAAGCTTTGAAATGATGTGCATTGATAAAAGCAATATATAGGAAGATAAATTTTTAAATCGCGCTTGTTCCACAGATTGTACAGATCCGAAAACGGCTGAAAAATGTAATTGAACAAATCCATTTTTTATCAAAACGCAAGGAAGATATTAAAAAAAATCTCTGAGATGATTCAAGACCTCCTAAGGTTCCATTATTAAAAAAAAAATTAGGATAAAAGACAATTTTTTTGAAAAATATGAACAAATTAATGAAATAGTCTCAAAATCTTGTGTAAAAAACTTTGACCGCTTTTTAAAATATTTTTGTCAAGTACGGACGAGCTGCAAGTAGCATGGGTCTTACCATTGTGATGAACTTTGAATCATCGGAAAATGTCAATTTTTTTCCGAGTTATGGAACAATTCGTCCGCCCCCTGCATGGACAGCAGAAATCCTACAGGCCGAGCAGCAGCTGAAATGAGGAGACTTTTAGGTCTCATTATCTCGATGACTATAAAGTTTTCGAAAAAAATGATCTTCATTTTTTATTGGAAGAAAAATTCTCTAATTCGCATATTGAGCCAGATATTAGCGAGAACCCCGTTTTCCAGGGCTTAGGGGGCCATTTTTCCCCCTTCCGTAAACCCAATCAGTTTTTTCTCGTTTAAAAACACCTGCCGTTACCTACAAATTGAGCCCAATGTGAAGTCTTCAGGGACTTTTCAGGAGCTTTGTCCCTTCATTTACTGGACTAACGAACAATCTACACAATATGAAATATCATTTTTAAATTTGTGAGATAATAGGTGCGTTCTTTTTTACTGTGATCTCAGCTCACTTCAGTGATCTAAAATAGAGTGATATGATTATGCCTCAAAAAGAACGACACACTCAATTGAAGCGCGCGATTTGTCGACGTATCAAAATTCAATTAAAAAAATATTCATATAATCACATATTATGTTTCAGATACGCTGACAAAACATCGACACCTCTATACGATCCAAAATCAGAGTATCGACGTTATCCCACTCCAGATAAATACGGATCGGTAATTCCGCATCCGGACTATTATTATGAAAGACCAACCCACCAAGATTATCCATATCCATTCCAAAAACCAATTAATTCGCCTGACACTGTGGGATACCAATATAATCGTCCACACAAACCATTCGGGGAACAAGACAACTTCTCAACAAAGCCAGTTTCTTTGTCTTTAATATATGAAATAGAATCTTTTGACAAACCAATTTCGGATAAAACTCCTCCAAAGAAGTCGAGCTTCGTATCGAATACTAAAAAGCCAATTGTTACACATAGCACAGGCAGCAACGGCGAGCAGATAACATCCATAATCACAGAAATTAAAGATGGTAAGTACAAAATTTCTTTCGATGTAGTTCAAACCGCAACATTTTTGCCAACTTTTTTTGAGATACGTTCAGACAAAGATGAAGTTTTTTGATCGGGCGCCACCCTCTAGAGCTACATTGGGAATTTAGGAGTTCAGCTAAGTATCCAGTGGTCTCTAGCAGGATTCTATCATTACTATACAATCCGCAAATATCTGAATCGAGGTTCCTTCTCAAATTTCACAATCTAATTCTTTTTGCTCCACTATTTTGAGCTTTTTAAGGTGACCAGCCTCCATGATAAACCCTCCCATACAGTAAAGCCAAAAAACTCTCTATTTGGTGAGCCTGTGGAGCCTGTTGAGAACAAAAGGTATGTGGTGTAGTCGAAGGCAGTTTAGGATATCTCTTGAGTAATGACATGATGCTGGTCTGGCCAAAACATGATATCATCGTTAGCATGAATTTCGTAGACAAACTGAGGTAATTTGGGAAGGCAGTTATCAATATAGCTTAGACTATTCAGAGTTTTACCTATCACTCCTCCCACAAAACGTCGGGATACCTATACCCCCATTCGAAATTTTGCTTTATGTCTGTATCTAATACTGCAATCCTCTACGCTGCCCGACGACAGCATCTAGATATACGAAGGAGTTGCACTTGCACTAACGTCTCTTTCGATATTTTAGATCATTATTTCTCAATTCCAAGGATATCATATTCTTAGAAGACCTGTATTGATGATGCAATCAAATCCAGGTTTGTGTTTAATAAGCCCTACAAAATACAAATAAAACAGAACACAGAGCCAGATGCTGCAAATGCAATACGCATATATACAGATGGCTAAAAAACGAAAGAATGCTCAGGATGTGGAGTTTACTCCAGAGCACTAAGCCTAAGGATTATGTGGGGTACAGGAAAAAATACCAGCGTGGTTCAAACAGAACTGGCTGGTATCTCAATTACCACAAAAGAACTAACCAGAAAAGGAATTTCTGGCAAAAACATGCACTAACAGTAGACGTGCCCTATTAGCCTTGATCAGACAACGTGTTACATCGGGGCTAGTACTAAAGTGTCACCAAGAATTAGCTAACGCCTCGGCAGATAACAATCTTATTCTGAGGTGGGTTAAAGGGCACAACAGTAGTAAAGGTAATCGTATTGCCGATTCTTTAGCCAGGGAAGCGGCTGGATTAAAAATTTTAGGACCCAGTGAAACCTGCGGCCTGACGACTTCGACAATTGCGAAACTTATAGCCAAACGTTACACCCATGCTTAATTCTTTAAGAGATGGGATGGAATCAAAGGATGCAGTCTTGCCAGGATCACCCTGGGCGACCCTGGGAAGCTGGCGTCGAAGAAATATTTGGCGATGACCAGGAAAAACCTACGTTCAACAGTAGGATTTCTGACTGGCCACTGTCAACTAAGGAAACACCTCCATACTATGGGGCTAGTGTAGAAACATTTATGCAGGATGTGTGAACAGGAAGATGAAACTGTCAGGCATGTCTTATGCGAGTGTCCGAAGTTATCGTCAATAAGAGAGTGTGTGTTCGGTGAGTCTTGGCCTACACCTGCCGATATAAAGGAGATGTCTTCTTGTTACCTGGCCACCTTCCTGGAAAGGACAGGATGGACGATGACCTAGGGGCTAGGAGGACAACTCCTCGGGAGGGTGTACGATGGTTCACATGTGGCTTAAGTGCTGTGAGCCTACACCCATCCTCCCTACTTTACAGATACAGATCTGTATTGACGAGCCAATCTTCTCGTTGACTTTCCAGCCTGGATTTTTGCTCTTTTTACCAATCACTTTATAATGCGGATCAAACGCTGATTGCTAGCGTATCCGTATCTTCCGTGTCTTGCTTGTCTCTGAAGTTCGCTGTTTCAAGACATACTTGTCTTCTTTATACCATGAGTACATCAAATTATCACGTCTGTGGTCTGTTTTGTTTTGTGAAGTACGAGTGAAGACATATTATCTCTGATGCAGACCGCCCAATGCCCAGCGGCTGAATGAGGTCAATACACTCTCCGCGCATCCACTACCAAAAATAAAATAGCAACGCGTATCGAACAAATGACGAACAACCCCTCCAATCCTTCTCTTGAATTTTAAAGAAGTAAATATAATTATAATTGAAAAGCTTCTCTTATTCCTTACCACCTAGTTTGAGCTGTACAATTTTTTTTTGTTTGCTTATGACCAGGGAGAGACTCCATTAGCCGATAGAGCTGTATAATTTAAAAACTATAAAAATAACATAACATATATTATACAGCCTCCATAATTACCTATTTCTCCCCAATCTCCCCGGTAGGTTTGCTCTCGATTAAGATTCGCCCACCCCGAACAAAATGCCAGGTTACGTGACAGTTAATTTTGACATTTGATAGGACAACTCTCCGTATAAGTATATCCGTATAAGTATATCCGTATATCCGTATAAGTATATCCAATTGAAAAAATATCCGTTATTGAATAAATTATTTTTTTAAATTCGTGCTTTTAATAATTAGTTTTACATATCCATAAAAATAGTGTGATAAATACCTATCATTCAAATTAGTTATGCACATTAACAACAATAAGTGACCATTGTTGTAATCTGAAAAAATAGCCTTCGGCTTTTGTTTCTTTCAAGATCTCCATCGCATGACGTAATAATAGCATCACTCACTGTCATTGGAATGATAAAATGCAGTCATTGAAACTTGTAGAAGAGCTGTGTAACAATGAGAACATTTCAACATCTCAAAAACAATGGAGACCTCCATAAAATATACATTGAATGATCATGTCCTGTACCTTTTCATAGTACGTGAAAATTTGTATACAGGATTGCGAAGAAGTGACGGGTTACCGCAACATCAACAACTCGAGAAACGAAGTCTAAATATATGGTCTAAATCATGTCTAAATGACAATTTTTTCCTCATTGATCTGACAGGAGTAGTTTGTAACGTCAAAACTTTTATTCGAACAATATTTAACAATGTCAAATTTATAAATTAAAATGGAAAATGCTGTTGGTATTGCTTGAAATATTAATAGTTCGATTTTTCAAATCTTAGGAAATGGTATTTAAATTAATACTATTGACATTCACAGAATTCAATAAGGTTGAACTTCCATCTAAATACAAATTATTTTTATAATAATTATTATTTTTCTCATTTCCATGACAACGCAAGGTATACATCATATACGTCACGAATTCGACCATTTGACATTTAGTTCTTATTTCCATCTATGATTTCCATTTCTTGTTGTAGTAGTTATAGACCAGTATTTATAATTTCAAAGTGCACCGATAAAAAAATAGTGTAAAGTATTCGTGGATAACTGGTCTTTAAAACACTTGCGCGTGTTTTAAAGACCTTAATATCCACTTATACTTCAATATACTATTATTTATGACATTCTAACGATATGATAGTCTACTAGAAATGGAATCCAGTGAAGTGCACGTTCCAGGAACGGTTTTTATTGGGATAGCGCTTTTTTTCGCTTATTTTGGAAATGTTGTTAATAAAACGCGTTTGTTGTTACTTTTTTGTGTATGATTATTTTTGTTTTCAAAATATGTATAACTCAGTTTGGTGATTTTGTGTATTGAAGTGTGTATCCATTAATAACTATTCCAATGATAAGTCATAAGAAAACCTAGATAAAAACTTATGATGCTTTCCTGATAACGCAGGTAATTGATTATTGGAAGCTCCACTTAAAATAGTCGGTGCCATTTGCGCTTAAGCTTTACTTAAATTAAGTAATGCTTAAAAATTAAGGTATGATTAAAATGTAATTATTTGCATCGACTGAACTTAAGCCCATCCTTAGCAAAGTGGTGGAACACACCGGCAACGTTGCTGTGCTTGGTACTTTTTGTGTCATTTCAAATGAAATTGGTACTAGTGCACCTGCCCTCCGACCCAAAACTAACCTATAAAAAAGTAAATAGAGAGTTTTTGAAAACGTACATATACTGAGCCGATAGCGGTTAACATAATTCTAACCTCACGACTATTTTGATAGATAAATATATAGTTTTCGAAACCTCCTGCGTCCCAACGGTAACGGTAACACAAGTTTTTGTTTGTTACAATATAATTTGATTTGTTGCTTCTCGCAAAAAGCGTTTCAAAATTAAAAAAATGTTTCCTAGTAAATTTGCAGAAATTTGAGTGAATTATGACCCATTTTGAGGAATTTGCATAAGGGTTGTTTGCCAAAATTTCAGTTATTAAAATCTGATTGTCTTCCTCAGAGAACCGAATCCTACTTCTGTTCAGATTGTGCAAGACAAATTGATAGCATGATAATTATCAATAATATGTGCTATAGCAATTCGCGAAGTTGATGGTTGAAATTTTAGTGAAAAAAACAGATACCAGAGACAACATACAGAATACAGACATCACTTATTGAATTGAGGTTAGATTTTTGGTCTTTCCGTGGCCTTTTCGTTAATGCAACCGCTATGTCTACCGTCCGTAAGATACCGGAGGTGTACGGGAGAGGTATACGCTAAGTGACATACCGTATGTCAAAGTTGTCTAATAGCGTTAATCGGAGTGTTTTTTAAGCGGCTTCGAAAACACTCTAATGTCACGTAAATCTGTGACGTAAACTGTCTCCTTGTACAACCAAAATTAAAAAAAAAATTTAATCGTCCATTTCTTCAAAATAATGTCTTCTTGTACGAAATTGTCTAGGAAACCCAAAATCCAGTATTTCAAGAACGTATAAATCATCTTCTAAAAATATTTCTTTAAAAAACATATCCATGATCAGTCTGGAATGTGACATTATATAATCTGTGAATGTGACGAGCGTGTTTAAAAGTGAGGTTATAAATAACAGCTTAAAATTTTAGGACCTGTTAAGCCTCCAATATCAACGGCTTACTTTAAGTAGTACTTTAGCTACTTTAAGTGGAACTTAAACTGCCGTGCAAGTAATTGAGGAAAACTTATGCTTTAAGCGACCCTTAAAATGCCCGCGCAAACAGCCATTAGTCACGAGTTTTTCGAGGAACAAATGGCACGGAGTGGATTCACAATATGGCATATAATGACTGACGTGTCATTGAAAAATCAAATTACACAGAACTACAAAATTATCACGGAATATTAAATATTAATCACAGAAGATACACTTGATGTGACGTTGAAGAAACATAAAATGAACGAGATGTGACTTTTCGCACTTTAAACACTAGTGCATCACTGCTGACTTTGTAGAATCGGCCCTAAATTATTTTTCTAATTGGGCATATTCCCGTTATTATTGCTTGCACATACTAATTGCGATTGTTCAAGTGACACCGCAAACAATAAAATTACTTTAATAACAATGTCAAGAATCGTAGAAATAAAATTCAAATTAAAGGCATTATCATTACCAAAACGCATTGTAATTCATTTTAAGACAAATTATTGGAAAATACAAATTGCTCTAACTCCAAGGAAACGGATCTAGTTAATTGGACAATTAGATCGGTGATGATCGTCGTTAACCTTGAAACAGTTTTTTTTTTCATTTGGATGGATGATCATATATTTATTTTTTGTTTATTTTGATGTTTACTTACTCATTGGCAGAGAAAAAAAAGTAATCTTTGACACGGGTTTTGTTTCAACGTAGCAAAAAAAACTTCTAAACGTTAGTACGTAATTATTCCCTTTTTGCTGACTGAATAGATAAGACGACTTGACAGAAATTTGGTGGAAAGCTTGCATTAATATTCTACAATATTCTACTTCTTTAGGTCAACGAATTTATCTTGGCATTTTCAAATCAGACACGTAAATACAAATGACCCGTTCGACAACCTGTAATGATTGTTAGCTGATTTCTACTGATATGCAGTAGTTTTTCGGCCCGTTCAACTCATTTGTCACCCATAAAAATCTTACTTTGTTCCTCTACTGTGGTCTATGTTGGCTTTGTACCTTTTTTTTGTATTTGCCCTCGTAACACTTTCTTTGGGGTATAGAGAGCTGGTTCTGATCTCGTATATGTCTTTGCTAAACATCTTCTCGGCTGTTCATCAGCCGTTTTAAATAATATATTGCACCTGCACCAATCTTACTTCAATGTATGTCAGTTAATTAAGTTCTTTCTTACTCTCTACCAGTATGGTTGTTACCTTTACATAACCTCAAGGACTCTCTGGCAGGCAGTTGATATGTTTGTCGAGTATCAGTGCTGTATTTGTAAAATCTCTGCCTGAAATATAGAGGTATGTGTTTGTGTTCCTCATTTCATTTTACTCTCCTGCTCATGTCCCTTTCCCAATCTTTGACCCGTCTGTATATCAGATCCCAGCTCAGGAAAGCTTCAGCCAGTCCTTTCTGTGAAGGATCTCCACCTTATATTTAGGAACGAAGAAAAGTTTCTGTTTCTGTTTTCATATCTAAAATGGCTACACTTACGATGTCCCTAATGGATATGTACCTATCCTGATCTAACTGTCTTGTAGCTCAGATTATTTTGCAGCCTAATTAACCTCATCCAACTATCACCATAGGTGTATAAACTCAGTGTGGTTGTAATGTTATTATATATATAATCCTAAAGCACTTCTACCACTAAGTGGTGAAGGGTGCATGTGTTGCAGCTACTCTTCCGTTGCGAATTTTATCCACTCTATTTTGAGCTTAGTCTTTCGGTTCTTTCCTGCTTCTTCCTCTTTTATCCAATAATCCAGTATTTCTTGGTCCGCCCCCTTTTTAATTTTTTTCAATTTTTGCTTTTCATATTTCCTTTACTGGTCTTTGTTCTTTACGTTGTAAATGTCCCCACCATTGTAGTTGTCTTTCTTCTATGAATTCTAAGGTTGATTGTTGTTGATGTTATGCGGGATAATTATTAAAGGCCGCTGTTCTTAAAATTGCGTTCGCACTTCAGTCTCTATATTGTCCGGTTATATGACTACATATATGGTTGAAATAATACCCTTCTTGGTGCATGTGCGTCATCGATTGTTCATGTTCGTAGGAAGAGATGGAAAAAATGCAGGTCTGTGATTAATCCTAATCAAAATATCACAATAATGAACCGGTCAAATGTATTACAAACGTTAATCCTAATCTTCGACTTCAACAAAAATTTGATTGGTTGATGTTTAGATTACGCGCAAGCGCAACCTATCAATCGAGAGCTCAAACTACTATGAAGGCGTTACTGTGTAGTCAGGTCTGTACTTTGTTGTTTACGGTCAATTTTATCATTTATAAAAAGTGAATATTAATTTTATTGTTTTATTTATTTGAATAATACAAAATATGCATAGATACACGGAAAAACATCAGTATTTTGAAAGTTCTCAAGTATTTTCAGTTAGAAAAAGAAGCTGGTGATTATCATAATTTCATAGCCTTGTCTTATTTGGTTGAATACGATCCTGATGATTTTATTTATTAAACTTAAGGTTAGCTATATGTTAAAATAGCAAATAAAATAAACGACATGCCGAAAACCCGGATATACGTCACAATCGATGACGCACACCAAGAAGGGTATTATTTCAACTTTTTTAAATAAAATGTGCAATAAATACCAAAAAATATACACCAGCCACAAATCTGTTCTATTCCATATTTCTAGTCTATTATATTTTAGTATTTATTAGACAAGATCTATAAACAAATCACTTTCCCTGTAAACCGAGTGTGTCTCAAGGACACCTCCATACTAAGAGTCTACTGAATAAGTTAGCAGAGCATCTGCATCAGTAAGCATCTGCACAGGATGGGCAAAGTTAGTGAGCCTATGTGCAGAAAATGTGAACTCTACGATGAAACACCTTCTCACATAGGTACTCTGCTTCTGTGAGAACTTACAAGGACTTAGACGGAAGCACTTTGGAGTGGAAATAATACAACCATCACAACTACTGAAGATCTTTCCAGATAAACTGGTGGCCTATATAGAAGACTCGAAGCTTCTGGAATGGAAGTAGGTAGATAACATGGGTAATGGTACAAAAATGCAGGTCAAATGCCTGGGCTGTTGAGCCCAACCCATGCGTATGAAAGAATGAATGAACATGCAGGTGTCAGGATTGAAGGAGTAGAGGGGACAAGTTGAAGGTGCTGGAAAAGTGAAGTTGTCTGTTTGGAAATTGGATGATTTGGAATGTTTAGTCTATGTAAAACCATGGGATTGAAAAAGTTGATCTAGAGAGTTATAATATTATCGTATTTTATTTATTTGGATTCTTTTTGAATCTTACACATCATAAATGGGATTAGATAATTGAATAACCGTGATATCCGTAATAAACTCAATATCAATAGTGATTTATTAAAAAGCAATTGAATTGGTTGTTGTCTTTTCAAAAGTGAACCATTTAATTGTTCATTTGTTGACAGTAGTAGAGATTTTTACATTCTTTCGGATTGGATTTCCCACAGTTTACATTTCCTAATCAGTGGCAGTACACATTTTTTAATTCTAATACAGAAACATTGGGATTTGTATTTGTCGTTCGTGAAACATTTCACCTAGTTGCAACAAAATATAAAGCAGTCGATAGAAGCAAACAAGAGCCCCGGAAAATGATAGAAAATATGAGAAAGGTCATCGCAACCAGCCAATCGGGAGGCAATGTTAACGATTATACATTAGTAAACATTATTGAAATATTAAGGGCCAGCTGCACAGGTGCTACTTAAGCATTTAAGTAAGACTTAGGAAATATGTGTGACTGCACCGTCGTAATTAAGTCGTTCTTAACGTAAGTCGAAGTGTAGGTTCTACTTAAGTCCTACTAATGTGAAAGTGAGGTTATGTCTTGGCACTTGGCAGACCAAATTATCAAAATATAGAGAGATTATTTTATAAAATCAAACAAAATGGAATTAATAATGGATATAGAGCTTTTTGATGACCTTTACGAAATGGAATTAATTTGATTTCTGACACTGACATTCTTGTTTAGGCTGCCAATAACTGAAATAATCTTTAAATACTCTATATTCACCAAATCACTTCATTAATGATTGTTTTTGTAATCGCTATCGTGCAAGTGTCCACAGTTGTCGAGCACGTTAGTGTAAATGAATAAAAAAATTTATTAACTATGTTATGACATAATAAAAGCATTGTTAATGTTAGAAAATATCATTGCTCTAGATACACCACTGTCTATGGAGGTATTATACAATCACTCATTTTCACACATTCTTTGCCGATAGATAAATCTGTTCAGATCTTTTTTTTGTATTTGACAAACAACTGAAATATATTATGATGGTCCAGAAGGGAAATCCGTTCTGTATTTTAACCTATCCTTCATTACGTAACAACTACTACAATTTTACTATAACAATTTATACTTATCTATCTGAGTTTTACTGACCGTTGCATATCGTAATTGCATTAAATTGTCATCAACTATATATACCGCGCCTTGTCAAAAACATATACTTATACAGGGACATTCATCTTCTTATCATTCGAAATGTACTTTAAAATTTTATAATTTTCTTATATTCATCGTAATATTATAAATTATGATTTTTTGGTGTCTGTGGTGGTTTTAAAACCTTACTTAAGACTTACAATGTGATGCGGCGAAAAATTCTCATCGAAGAAGTGATAAAATATCTAGTACTGTATGGTAATAATATATATAAAATGGCTAGACACCCCTTGTGGTGTTGCGCCGCATAAATGCTTTCTAGATCCAATTTCTGGGGTGGATCAATCCCCTTCATTTCATTATTTTCTCGCTTATTTTTTTCCTCGTTTTTTCTCTCCATCTGACGATTCCTATCCTTCTCAAATCCTCCTCCACCTCCTTCAGCCACTCAGATCTGGGTCTTACTTGCCTTCTCCTACCACCTGATTCTCACTGTAGCATTGACCAAGCGACTGCTCGCTCACCTTCTCTCCATACATGTCCGAGCCATTTTATTCTTTGTCTCTTTATTCTGTTTACTATATCTTCCCCGTTCATTTCTCTCAGTATTTCATGATTCATACGTTGCCTGTATTCATTGTCGTCCGTTTTTATTGGCCCTAGAATTGTTCTCATTATTTTTCGTTCTAATATCCTCAACTCCTCTTCATCTCTTTTTGTCATTGTTATCGTTTCTGCTCCATACATTATCACAGGTCTTATAATTGTGTTGTAAATGTTAAATTTAGTGTATCTTGTGAATAGATTGCTTTTCAATAGTTTCTTATTGGCATAGCTTACCCTATTAGCAGCCATTATTTTTTCGTCTATCTCTGATCTTCGTTCCCCCTTATTGCTGATCGTGACTCCCAGATATTTGAATTTTTCCACTTCCTCAAATTCATATTCCCCTATTTTTATCATTTTGTTTTCACACTGCTTACCAACTCTCATTATTTTTTTTTGTTTCTATTTATTTTTAATCCCATTTTTTCCCCTTCTTTTGTTAATTCTAGTAGCATTTGTTTCATGATATTCCTTCTTTTCGTTACTATCACTATGTCGTCTGCATATGCGACTATCTGGCCCCCGCTCGTTCTCAAATTTCCCTTGTTCACATTTCTAAGAACATGCTCCAGAGCCAAATTAAATAGTGTTGTTGATAGACCGTCACCCTGTCTCACGACTCTATTAAATACAAAGCAATCCGCTTCTCCTTCACCTGTAGGTATCTTCACTTTTGAGTCCTTCATAGTCATCGCAATTAATCTTCTCAACTTATTTTCTATCCCCTGTTCCTTCAGTCCTCTCATCAGTTCACTTCGTCTTACTGAATCAAATGCTTGTTGGAAATCTATAAATAGCATTTCTATTTCCATTTTGTATTCATGGGTCTTTTCCATTAACTACTTGATAGTATGAATAGCGTCAATTGTAGACTTTCCTTGTGTGAAACCGTATTGGTATTGACCTATTATGGCTTTCGCTTTTCTAGCTAAGCGACTTTGAATTATTGCTGACATTATTTTGTATGCTACATTTAAGAGAGTTATACCCCTATAGTTTTTGCACTCCTGCTGATCCCCTTTTTGTGTATTGTGACTATTTGCCCGGTATAATCTTTAGTGCAGCTCCTCTCCTCCATACTCAATCAATTCCATGTTTATTTCGTCTTTGCCCGGTGCTTTCCCATTCTTGCTTCTTTTAATAACTTCTATTATTTCATTTTTTGTTGGTTCCTGTGTTACTTTTTCTTCTTTTGCCTCTTCGCTTTCTTCCTCTGTTGTATTATCTGAAACTTCTTCAGTTAGTAGTTCCTCGAAGTATTCTTTCCAGATTTGCTTATACTGAGTTTCTTCTTGTATCACCTCGCCGTTTTTATTTCTTATACCTTCAATTTTACTTATGGTAATAATGTACTAGATATTTACTAAAGAACAGACAATTTAATAAAAATGATACATCCATCCTGAATCTGTAATTTATGGTTTATCATAATTATTATTTTACTTAAAGAATTACCCTGTAAAGAAGAAGGGATATAATTAAATTCTGTCAAATAACATGTCTATCCTTGATTTGATGCATAAAAGTAAAATATATTCAGTTTCCCACCAGTTATCCACAATCTCTTTGCACATTTTTTTTTTCGACAGACCGTAGTAGATCGTTGCAATAATAGTTCCATTGTTTTGGTTGTGAGTTACCAACAATTTAACACAAACTCAACGTAAAATTATTTTTGTGTGCTCCATTAAATAAAGTGGTGAAGTGAGTATGCGATGGTACTGCTAACGTGATATTTCGGGAAAACTAAAAATGAAAGTGTTCAGTTTTTCTGTGATATTTTTTTTAGGCTTAATTACTTGGACACATGCAACTATTATTATCGTGGAAGACGCAAAAGGTATTTCCAAAATTCCTTTCAACTATAAGCAAATTTTTGGAAAATATTGTGGTGTATTCATTATTCTTTTTGTAGTTGTCGAATTTTTTCAGTAAAAAAAAAAACTAAATTGTTTTTGATAACAGAGCCTGGAAGGCTACCGAAACATTGAATTGAAAAATACAGTGTAGAACAGCCAAATTTGATAACGAATAAATAAATGCGTGCTGTGAAAAACTACAGTTGCCAATGGCAGCTCTCTTATTTTAAATGCAACTCCTTGTATATTATTTATCTTTTGTATTCTTCAGAAATGTCTAGACATAATTCATGTACAATGTCCTATACCACATTTCAAAGAAACAAATTGAATTTATTCTATTTGGCTGTTATACACAGTATATACGTGATTTGGATCAAATCTTTATACCTATCTCGGGATTTCACAGCTGAAATAGTAATATACAGGGTGTCCCGTAAATGAGTACCGTAAATTAAAGGCATGATAGATCGTTAAGAAATATTTAAAATACCCAAATGCAGCTTTTCTCTAACCTTCTTAGGTTGTGTGTTATAAGTTGTTTAAGAGTGTAGAAGAAATACACATTTTATTTCATATCTTCTCGGGGGATGGAAGTACAAATTTAAAATTTCTTGTAGGCTATTGTCTCTTCAAAACACATCAACAGTATTAATGATGTCAAATTCTAATGAGCCAGTGGCGTGGTACGAGGGGTTCGTAAACATTTATTGTACCATATTTTTGAAACACCCTGTGTTTAGACCTAAAGACTTTTGTATGTAATTCTTTATTTAATTTCCTACAAAAAAGGTACTCCTTGTTGAACTCGATAGAACACTCCATTTTGAAGATTATTAACTTTTTATTAAAGTAAGACACTTTTTTAAGTTGTTTTTTCTGAAATAAATTTGTACTACTTGAAGATCCTTACAAACAATTCAAACACAAACCTTTTTTATGGGTTTGGAATTTATAATTATTCAAGAGAAGATAAAGTGTTGAGAAAATATTTACGACTACTACAAATTTATTGTTTAAAACATTACAATATAACAAAGTGTCTGACTGCAATGAAAAGTTGAAAATATTGAAAATGGAGTGTTCTCTCGAGATTAGCAAAGAGTAACTTTTATGTAGAAAATTTAATAAAGAATTGCAGACAAAAGTATTTAGCTCTCAATACAGGGTGTTTCAAAAATGTGGTACAATAAAAGTTTACGAAATCCTTGTACCACTCTTATTAAAATTTGACATAATTAATACTGTCGATGTTTTTTGAAGAGACAATAGCCTACAAAAAAATTTATTATTCCATCCTCCGAGAAGATATGAAATAAAAAGTATATTTCTTCTACACCTTCAAACAGCCTGTATCTCACAAACTAAGAAGGCTAGAGAAAAGTTCCATTCAGTTATTTTGAATATTTCTTAACGATCTACCATGCTTCTAATTTACGATACTTATTTACGAGACACACTGTATATATATTGTTTTTCTAAATATTAAATACATTATTGATGCCATAATAATTTTGTTTATTTGCGGTGGTGCAAAGTATAACTTTGAGAATATAAAAATTGAGTGAGTATTTTGCTTTTAGCGTGTTTCAGGAGAGTATTAGCTGGTAAGCGGATTGCCAGAGGTTTTGTTCGAAGAGCACTAAACTGCGAAACTGTAGAAGAATGTCAAAAAGAGTGCGGCGACGAAAAACTATTTTCCTGTGAAGGTTTCAATTATAGGTAATATTTCCTAATATATTTTACATTATAAATTGTTGTTTATATACATTAAGACACTGCTTTAAGAATGTACAAATATTTCTAATTATGTTATAGTAAAATTTATTCTAATACAAGATATATATATATATATATAATACAGAAGATGGTACAATACATGTAGGATCAAATGAACTGAATAACTGAAATGACATAACAGCATTAAAGATTTTATACCACGAATATCAAGACAACAAGAGCATGCCTAACAAAATATTCACCCAGATGACATCTTGAAAGTAATTGACAGTTCTCTGTTCTGTATTTAAAGAGATGAGATGGTGCTAATTTTTAATGTTTAGTGAGTCAATTTCAAAATTATTTCAGATTATCATTTTATAATCGGCCTGATCTTATTTGGTACATTTTTTTGGCATTGCGGAAAGCACTGCTAGATCAGCCATAGCTACGTGCTTATTCTCAACCAAGAGATGTGAGCGTTCCTACGAGAAAATCCGCCATTGTCCCATTGAAATTTTATACGCCGTATTCTCGGCGATTTCCTTCCTATGAAATTATGGTAGAAGAGGAGCAATTTTGTTCTCCTGCTTTGAAGCACACGAATCTAATATTTTCATGCGAATCGCATGCGCATAACGTATTTTACATTGATGAATGATGAAGTAAACCGGCCCGTTTGCAAATCTTCACGTTCCTTCATATACATCTTTCCGCACAGAACTGATTGAAGGTTTTCGGTCCATTTTTATTTTATATTATATCTATGATTTGGAAGTTTTATCACTAAGATTAAAATATAAAATGACATCTATCAATATTGATATTGATATTGATAACATATGGCAACAATGTCTAAGTATTTTTCACTCGAAGGCCTTCATATACTACCCTTCGAGTACAAAAAATAAGCAGATCCTGGAATGAAGCAGAGCAAACCGACGTATTCTGTCGGGACTGCTCACAGGACATTGTCGACTAAATTACCACCTGAGGAAGATGAGTTTGGTTCAGACCTCGAACTGTCGGTTCTGTAATTTGAAGGACGAAACTGCGGAGCACTTACTATGCTCATGCTCAGCCTTGGGCAGGGTGAGGTATAATATATTCGGATTTAGTACCTTAGAGCCGAACGACTTCAAAAAGTATTACCAAATTCTACCATGGAGTTCGTCAGAAGCACAGGCTTGTGGGGAGAATTGAAATCTCCAGGGGTGAGCCACAATAGACCTAACGAAGGTTGCAGTGGAGGTGGCGAGAAGGCCCCACTTACATAGAACCTTACCTAACCTAACCTATTTGGTACTGACTTGCTTTGTCCAAAAACATTTTTTTCGTACCAAATTTTAATGTATAAATGTTGTAGCTCCGAGCAGTTATCAGCATGAGGAAAGCTGGCAGCAATGAGCTGCATAAGCAACAATTCTGCAATTTTATTGTCTTCGTTTGTACTATTTCTTAAATCAGCTCTTAATATAACAATTTTTCAAGAAATACTATCAATATTTTCTAAATTTGAGTGTTTTCCAACTCAATATTTAAAACACAAGTTAAAGAATCTCAATTTAAAAAAAAAACTGTAAAAGATAAACTGTTACCTTGACTTTCCCTTTCTAAGGTACTACGCACTTCGAGTAATTATGCCAGTAATGATCATAATGAGGGTATCTGAACTATCAAAAATTGGTGAGAACATTTCACAGACTGTGATTCTTCTTCATTAACAATTAAGTATCACCTTGATGGTGTTAAATAATAATAACACATTTTGTGAAACATATCTATGTTGGGAATAATAATTTTCTTAAAATTACTTTGTTATTATTTAATAAAATTAATATTTGAAGGTTATATACAGGGATAAAACAATAGTATATTATACACCAAGGTGGTGAAGACTATTATTATTGACCGAGCACCAAAGCTTATAAATGTCTTCACCACAGTGGTGTATATACAATTTTTTCCACTACTAGCCAAATTTAAGACAAAAATTGAAAATAATTCACAAATGCACAACGAGAAGCATTTACTCCGTCGTCGGACTGACAAGTACACTGTCAGTTTTCGATATATTATGAACGTCAGTCATTTTTGGTTGAGCGCGAATCTTAAACTAATGGCATTTTTATTCAAATAATTTTGTCTTGATAGGTAATTTCAAGCAGCAATTATGTTAAAGGCAATCTCCTGGGTATACAAAATTATGCTGCACAAGTTTTTGTTGAACTACTATCCCTGAATCCTCAAAATATTTGAATTTGTCCATTATTGACCTAGGTTAATAATAGAAAATTATTAACCACTTATAGAGAAATTCCACTTCTCAGTTGGCTAGAAGAAGCAATAATTGTCAACTTCACAGCTATAGTTCGGCAAGTTTGTCTGAAACTACGGGGAATCGGTAATTAAGAGGCGAGGCATATATGTCATAAACGTACAAATGGCGTACGGTACCTATTTTACCAAATAAAATTGATTATACAAAGGTAACGCACGCGCTTGCCAATAAGGCCCGTTTCACAAAGGACCGATGTTCGGTGCCGATGATCGGTCGGCACCGATCATCGGTCGAAAATATTGTTTCCACATTTCAGTCGTCAACATGTATTTGAGAAGTACAGAGCATCGCGTTGTTGTCACGTTGTGTGTAAAAAGGTTAATAGAAAGGCAAAAGAAGAAACGATGCTCCAGGAGGATTTAGGCCCATCCTTTATGTTTACAAAGACCAATAAAAGGGGCTTTCGTCACCCTTTATTCAAATTTACGAGAAGATCCACGAAAATTCTTTATGTACTTTAGAATGTCAATTTCTTCATTTGACTTGCTTCTTGTTGTTTTGTCTCGTCTAGATTCACAAAATTTTTTTATCAATATTTCGGCGACTTCTTCACAAGCTTAGTTTTTTATATCACGGTTTTTATAATCTTCCGAAGAAGTATCCCAGATACATGGTTTTTGTTCTATTGTTGATATCAGTAGTTCAGTATCAAAACGATATTTTTCATTACTATTTGCCATTTTGTGTAGCACAAAACGAAAAAATATATGAAAAAACGTGCTCAGCAGACACAAACAACACCGCATCAAAACAGCCACTGATAATACGCTTGCATGTGAATATCTCTGTTTATCGTATGGCTCGGCTACCAACGGATGATCAGCACAAGCCACGGGCCAGACCGATGCCCGCGCGTTTTCCAACGGTTGACCGATGATACGCGTACATGTGAACGATACATATCTACCAATGACTATGACCAACCGTCCGTCCTGATCATCGGTCGTTTGTGAAACGGGCCTAAGAAATCAGCTTTCGATAAAAATCATAATGGGCCTTTTCCGTAATTTTTTTATTGGTTTAAATTAAGTATTTTATGAAAAAATGTCCCTTTATTTTTTTATTTTTTTTTGGAGCTTCATTTCTGTCCTAAAAAAATTATCAAGTACGGAAGCAAGCGCGCGGTTTGAACGTGACGTCACTCCTCCCTCTTTCGTGACGTCAAAGATCCTACGACCTTAAAAACGACAGACCGTTATTTCCATAGTATTGTAAAGTTTGCTTCCCTTGTTTTTGATTTTGTCAGCTCATGTAACTTCGGAATTGATATTGATATTTTCTTTCATTTTGGATTATTTGTTTTTCATAAAATAGCAATATAAATTGCCCAAGCAAAATATTCATTTACGTTCCTCGAGATGAAAACAGACGAAACGCATGGTTCGACAAACCAAAAGCTCAAAAGAAGTTGACCGAAACGAGGAACATTTGCTTCTTCGTTAGATGTTTTGGCCTCGGCCGTAGCAGCAATTGGCCAGTCATTCTGACAAATACTGCCAACATAATTCCAGACGTCACTTGCCCCAAGGTCAAACGCGTGTTCAAATTACCCTAATATTTGTTCAACTTTTTATTCAGCTTTGTGACATTTATATTCGAAACAAAGCTGCACAAAGTGAAAAATTATCAGTGAGCTTTCATATAAAATATTTGTTTTGAGATTTAAGTATCTACTGAAAAGGCCCATTATGTAATTCGGAAGTTGTGGTAATTATGGTTTTCGTACAACGCTGCCAGAGCTTGGAGAAGCCCGTAACAAATTTGAAAAGGTGTTCATCGTTTAATATTCATAAATTGAAAAATAATGTTAATAGAAAAAATCCAAGGAAACGAGCACCTTAAAGAATTTACGTTTAATCATATTGTTGATATTGTTAATAATAAAAATTCCCTTTTCTAATTATTATCACTACATATTTAGCACTTCAGCTTTTCCCTAGTTAAACGTGGCAATATCGAATGTTTTCGATTGCATTCCTTTCACGGCTTCAGATGCCAAAGTATAGTAGTGGAAAAAATGATTTTGGATACTATCTACCATATACCGATACATACATTCAAATTTCATTATTCTTCATGCAGCCCTATAACCTAACACTTTTGCGCACTTTTCACACAATATACTATTGTTTCAGATTGGATCCCTCTGGTCGAGGAAAAGGCGATTGCGAGCTTCTGAGTATTCCGTTGTCTAGAATAGATGTGTACAGAGATAGCTATGCAGATCAAGATTACGATTACTATGAAAAAGATCGTAATGCAGTGTCTGCAAATTGTCGACAACGGCCACCGTATCGACCGTCCAAAGGCAACGGTAACTACCAAGGCTATAGATATGGTGTAAGGGATCATTCTTCTTATGATTCAACTGATAGATGGTCAGATAGAAGACATGAATATGAAGGTTTGATTATTTGTTTATATAAATACTAACTAGATTGAAAAAAAATTGAACTAAGAAAAAATGAAAACTCGGAAAGTTACATCTATATCTTAATATATATCAATTACGTGTCACGTGTTTGTCCGCGATGGACTCCTAAACTACTTAACCGATTTTAATCAAATTTGTACACCGTGTGCAGTTTGATCCAACTTGAAAGATATAATAGCTTACATCTCAATTTATAATCGCAATATTATTTTATTTATTTATTTATTATTTGTCTATTATTTGAGAGTCACAATTATCTGCTAGCTCCAAACGATTCTAGCAGATGGCGACATCTGTTGACTGGATTGAGTTTCATATAAGCTACAATTTAATAGCATAACCACCACATGTTGCTGAGGCTATAAAGTATAGGTTAAATTTATTTTGCAGTAAACGATATACAGTGAATTTTACTTTTTCAATTTTTGGTGTTAGCATAGCCGGCCACGTGTTACTTAGACTGAAGTATCAATTAAATTCATATTATATTGAATATAATACAGTGAAATTATACCTGCTTTTTAAAATTATGAGTGCTTCGTTGTTCAAAACTTTAATTAAACTATATACATGTAGTATTATCACATAGTTATATTATTATATATATAGTAGTAGAAAATCAGTCATGGAGGTCGCCATGTTTTTTTACAAATGGTATCTATGTAAAAAAGATTGGTGGTGCCCATGTCTGATGTTCTCCTACCGTTCCCCTTAAATAGTTTACAACAATGTAATATGACATAAACGTTAGCCACAGCAACGCGTGGCCGGGTCAGCTAGTAAATATCTTCGATCTTTTATGTGTTGTTTGTTATTGTCAGATTTAGGTTTGTATAGAACATAGAGTACACCATCTAACAAGAGACGAAAGCTTTGTCGGTTCCTTTGAAGTCGGACTTACACGATATTGAGCGGAAATACGTCGAGGCATTGAAACATAAACTACCTGATACACTGAGAAAAGTAACACTGTTCACTATAAAACACGGTGAACTGAGGGGAATGAACGGAAGTAGTGACTTCACATTGACAGATAAACTAATTAATTCACGCATGTGCACACAAATTTGCGATCACGAAAACTTCTTCCTTTCGCCTCTTGTTAGATGGTGTACTCTGTGGTATAGAACCAGCAGTTGACAACTTCAAACAGACAACACGGCATATCATTATGTCAATATAATAACTATAATTATTATAATAACAACAATTTATAACTGACTTAGATTTTTCTTCTCTTGTTATTCAGGAAGAAGACCGTCAGTAACATATCACGGCTCACTTGATTATGGACAAAATGATAGATGGAGAGATGACGGCTACCACAGGAAACCAGTACGTCCAGAAATTGAGCGAAGATATGATTATGGACCTTATGACAGTAACAGGAGAAGGGGAGGTAAATATCTCTCTGATAACGTTGTTTGGGATATTTTGTGTGTGAAGTTACCTGTATGACGGTTATAATATTTTTATGGATATGTGAGGTTTTCTAGATAAAACGAATTACAAAATGCAATATTAAATGTATAAGAAATTTTCATTGAATACTTTGAATAGATATTATTGTAAGTGAACTCGTTTATTACTTCAATTCTCCCACATTAAATGCTCCTTTGTAAGTAGTACCTAGTAGTAGTAGTAGTACTAGTAGTAGCAGTAGGTACCTTTAAAGCACAAGGTTTGAAAGAAAATCATTGAAAAATAATTTCCCGGACCTTTCGTTTATAATCAAGATGTCCAGCATTGTAAATAGTTCTCTTAAAACCAGTTATATTCGGTAAACCATGATGTGAAGGCATAGTAAACATATTTTGGAGAGCCGGCAACATATCAACGTTACTGTTAAACGAAAGAAGAACTAAAGGAACCCAAATGATGAAATAAAACAGTTTAATTTGTTAAAATCTACATTATATTAAACTTAAAGTTGTGATGCGCTTCGCTAACACAGTAGAAGCTAAAACATACTCTAGGACAAGTATTTCCTTCAGATAAAAACGAAAATAATCGAAAGCTTAACGTACTTTGGAATACCATCCATAAAAATCAAATCATTTTTAGAAACTTTAGATTTGAATATTTGCTTCAAAACCGATAACAATTTATCCAAATTCATTAAAAACAACAAATCTAAATTTTCAAAATTAAACAAATCAGGAGTATATAAATTAAAATGAGGTAATGACAACTGTGATAAAGTTTATATAGGTAGAGCTTTTAGGAATTTCAAAACTAGAATTTCAGAGCACAAACTATGACAACCAGAAATCAGATTCCAACTCATTTCCAACTTCTCAAATCATTAATAGGACATGTCCACGACAGTTGACAGTTGACAATACCTTGGTGGTGAAACAATAAACAATAAACACGATAAATAATTATCAAACAACAAACAACTATTAACCTATATTATATATTATTAAACATGCAAGCTAAACAATTAAAATAACTTTAAAAGTACACTGAAGCAAAACGAACTAAACTCAAACACGATCTATCATTATAAATCAGCATAACCTCACTATTGAATACCACGTGTTCTGAACGCTTTGTTTATTGTTTTACCCCCAGGATGTGGTCAAAATAGTTTGTGACGTCACGTGGACATGCCCTATTCGCAAACCAACTCACTTTCGATAAAATTTTTGAAATTTTGCATATTATAGAAGCTAAATTTAGATTATCTTGTGATAAATAAAAACAAATATTCAGATAATCTTCTTAACGACCAAATAGAAATCAACAATTCTCCCTTATTAAACCTTTTTACCTAAAAATGTTCCGGTAAGATTGTTGTAAATGAATTTCCAGGTAATCCTGTTTAAATACTTTAGTTAATCTCATATTTAGACACTTTTTGCTTTTTACTTCCATGTAAATAGATTATAATATTATTGTCAATATCTGTAAAATGCAGTATTAAGGCACTGTATAAATTATGAATTTTTCATTATACCTCCCCTCGTTTGAGAAAGCTTCTGTGTTAGCGAAACGCGTCACAGCTTCAAGTTCAAAATAATGTAGATTTCAACAAATTAAATTATTTCATTCCATTGTTTAGTATGGATCTACACAAAGTAAAAGCCTCATCTATTCAATTTTTAAAGGGACCCAGTTACAATATTTTGTATAGGCACCAACCAAGTCGGTAAGTTAGTTATGCGGTCTACTCTGTCGTTAAAATGATTTATGACATTAGTTATTCCCGCCAGTGGCTAGGTTTGTTTTTATTATAGCTATTTGATGCATGATCGTTTGAAACTACAGTAGATCTATCGCGAGAGTCTAATCATTTTTCATAGATAATTTTTCATTCTTTTATGTGTAAAATTGGTCTCCAATCTCTCCACGGATTAATCAATTGCTTACATTTCCGCCTCAAATACAGTTTTATAAAACCTGAGACAACTTTTAAGCCATTTATGTACCGACTAATATTTATCTGCTTGTAGTAGCTCCTTCTTATAATGATAATCATTAGGCAACTTCAGAGTCCACCTGGTGCACTCCGGATAAGCCTGCGTTTGGAAACTTGCTTATTTGTTATCCATTTAGCCCCTTATTACAGAAATATAAGGAGTAGAGGTAGGTCCAGAATATCTATATCTATATCAGGGCTAGTACTAGAGTGCCACCAAGATTTAGCTAACGCCTCGGCAGATTACAATATTATCCTGAGGTGGGTTAAAGGGCACGACAGGAGTAAAGGTAATTGCGTTGCCAATTCCTTAGCCAGGGAAGCGGCTGGACTAAAAACTTTACATACATCCACAGAGCTTTGTTTTGGCTAAGCAATAGCAGCTTACTTAAACCGGTAAATCGTTTCATATTTGAAACGCTGTCTCAGATTTCCACGTTTTTATTACCTTCACCTATATATGTATGTATTGAATTTACTGTGTGGGCCCTCAATTTGTGGAATCTACTCATATTCAAGCAATATTCAATACACAATAATCTTTATACGAATACAAGCATTTTGTTAATTGAAAATGTGAAATTTCAGACCGTCTCTCTGTGGACATTCAAGTTAATTCTACTCATAAAATAAATTAAATAATTTCATTTTCAGATAACTCATACCTTCCACGTGAAAGGCCACATGTTTATGATCGAACACCAGTCGAGAGGTATCCACAAAATTATCATAAACACCCCAAACCATACTCATGGGGCTCTGAGAGTCATCGTTACGGAGAAGCGAACCTCCATCACAACTTCCAATTCAAAAACTATTATCTACCTCCAAGAAACGATGCGTCGCATTCTCTAGATTGGGGACTTTATGACAAATTTAAAAATAACTACAGTCACTGGGGTATACAAAAGTATGGAGGAAGCTACGGTCCGAGAGAAGGGTATCTGCCTCCTGAACCTGACTTGGAACCACCTCGCATTGGAAGTTATTTGCCACATCCAAAGCCGTATGACGGTGATAAGGGTATTTTAACTGAGCCCAGTAGTTCTTTGTTACCTGTTGAACATAGGCGACCTATCTACAACAATATTCAAGACGGTAATGGCTTAATGTAGTAATTAGTACTTATACCCTTTCACAATTTAATGAGGTGGCACTGCGATCTTTTGAGGTCTGTTGCGGTACTCTGAATCTAAATTGCATTCTCTAGTCCTACTCTTTATAAGTAGAGGGTGGGAATATAAAATTTTCATTAGAATTAACTGAAATTTTTTGATAATATACTCACATGGAGAAATCGTTCACAAAACTGAACTATCATAATAGCTATCATCCACATTTTTATAATTTTTTTTCAATTCTTCCAGTCAGTAACCAGCGTTTTAACTTCTTTAACCGTCCTAGTTTGTCCTTTCCGCTGTAATATTTTCTCCACTGTCGCTTCCCTGGACGCACCTCTCTTTTTTTCCTAAATTTTCGCTTCCCATAATCTTTTATTTAATCTTATCTCCTCCAGAAGCTGCAAATGTCTTCACCAGCCCATTTATCTTACCTCAATATACTCTAAAGTGACTGTATTTCCAGATCTACTTCTCTTATTATTGTGCTTCCTATTGAATATTTTTTCTCACGTTACCTCTTATCTTATTCGCCTTAGATATTTCAGCAGCTTGTATTTTACTCTTTTTTTATTCTAGCAAGTATCCAATGTTCACATCAGCCATGCGTTATCACTAGTTTGTAAACAGATTTGAAGACCTTCAATTTAGTTGCTCTTGAGATTCCTTTTGATTAATAAAATGTTTACTCATTATTTTGTTGTGCGACTTCCTGAGCTTCGCCCTGATCTACTTAACTCTACTCAAAGATTGTTTTCTTTATGATCTCATCCATAAGTACAATGAGAAAAAATGTGTTTGTGTACGTTCATGATCTTCTATTGCGGCTTATAACAGTATTTAGATTATTATCATATATTTTTTGTACCGTTTCCATTGTTTCATCATCTACCCCTCTCTTTTCGTCATTCCTCCATATTTCCTTTACATTATTTCCCTTGATATTATATCAAATGCCTTTTCTAAATCTATTGATGCGCAATATATATCTCTCTTCTCTTGTATACATTTTTCTGTCATCTGTTTTATCATAAATACTTTGTCTTGTATGCTCCATTCACCTCTAAAACCATTTTGTGCATCTAGTGTGCTTTCTTCGACTTTTCCACTATCTGTTCTAATATTTTCACTTGTACAGAGCAATATCAGCCCCCTGTTCCCGTCTATCACCTTTTTTATATATAGGTACAATTGATGCCATTTACCATTCTTTCAATATCTTGTCTTCTTCCCAGCACTTATTATATATTTTCAGTAATAGTTCTTCTCCACTTTTACTAGTATTTTCGATAATTCCTCCAGCTATTTTGACGCTTCCTAGTGCTCTCCCATTTTAAATTATTTCCGTAACTTAATCTATAAATATTTCTTTATCATCATCGTCCAGTATTTGTATTTTTTATTAATTTGATTCAGTGCTTTCCCCGTTATCTAATCCTTGAAAATATTCTCTATCTTTTAATAAATATTCCCTAACAAAAGAAGTTACTTCTATTTATTGAAGCACTAGAATAAAAATAAAATAGTTCTCGGGAGAATTATGACAAAAATCATGTAACTAGTTAAAATTTTCAATCAAGATTATCGGAGTTGAAGTGATGTGTGAAGATAAACGATTTGTATTTTGTAGACTGTTCGTTACGGAGTGTTACTGGATTCAAATTGAGCAAAAGAATAGTGAAAAAGTATTTCGCTGTTCCAAATATTTACGAATGCGAGATGTTGTGTTTTAAGGAAAACCAATTTACTTGTTCATCTTATGCGTTTAGGTGAGTATTCAAATTATGTTTCTATCTATTTTCTAAATAATTGCAGGTAGATAGTACATGCCTATATTGTTTCAATTATTGTACGGAAAATAGTATGGAATGAATGTGTTATATTTCCAGATACACTGTAACAGTAACAGAACCAACATATAATTGTTATTTAAGTAATCTCGACTATAAGGAATTGGATCATTACACTGATTTGGAACCGGATAGAGATTTTGATGTTTATACAATGAATAATAGAAATAGATGTGACCAGCATGTCATAGGAAGAGGAGAGAACAGTGGTATGTAAATAGCATTTGAATTACTCACATAATTATGATGTTTCATGGTTGAGTATAATGAAAAAATGATCCTCAAAATGTCAGCTCTTTAACCATTTCGGAATATAATTAATTTTCGAGTTAAATTCCTAATTCCTAATGTAAAAAACAAAAGTTGACATATTTCAATTACTTTGATTCATACTTGAAGTATCTTTAATAGAATTAAAGACCAAGGTTTTGTGCAAGCCATTTCATTTCAGGAGTATTTATCTTAGGATAGGATAGGATACAGAAGACAAAGGATTATCATAATTTCGAATAGTCAAGCAGCCATTAAAGCACTGAGCTCTTGTGTAATCAGTTTCGAAATGGTGTGGGAATACCTAGGGATACTCCATGAATTAGTCACCTTACTATGGATTTCAGGACAAACAGGAATAGAAGGAAATGAAATAGCAGATGAACTAGCAAAAAGGGGGACTGAAATATCTTTTTGAGGTCCTGAACCCTTTCACGGAATCAGCCCTAATGTGATATTGGAAGAAATAGGTGAAGGCGAGAAAAAGAGAAGATCTGACCATTGGAAAAATCTAGTAGGGCTTATACAATCAAAGACTATTCTGGGTGACTACAACCTGTTGAGATCAAATGAATGCATAAGTCAAAGTAAAACTGCGTTAAGAGTTTTAATAGGGATCCTGACGGGACATTATCGCTTGAATGGGTACCTGAAAAAGTTCAAAATAGTGGAGGAAGAGGAATGTATATGTTGTGGCATGGAAGAAGAAACCACAGAACTTCAGAATCCTGGAGCATAGCACCTGGGAGATTACTGGATAGAAGAGGAACATTTACCTTAGTTGAAGCCTGCAGATATCCTAAAATTCCTCCGGGAAATAGGACTACAGGAGCTACTAGTTTCTAAGACTCTCCTCAGAAACTAAGTAGAAGTGAGGGAGCACAATATATCTCTTAGATCTCAGTGAATGTCACCCCAAAATACATATATACATCTTCCAGAGATATCATGCTGTTTGTGGTGACACCCTATCCTGCATTAACCAACCAGCCTGTCAATAACAATAAATATCTGTCCAAAACATTTCAGGGCATCCCCAAAAGTCTGATTACAGGCAGCATAACGTTCCCCGAGATCTCTATACCTTTTTTGGTATAAATAAACATTCTTTGTCAAAAATGGGAAATTTGGGATATTCTATTACCCAAACCATAATTGGGGTTTGAGCATAACCACACATAATATATGTCAATGTATCTACATCTGAAGTGGGTCTCGGCATTCAAGAGGCTTAAGCTCGTATCATAATCACCTCAATGGTACCTCTACATAATTTTTTAGAATAAATAAAATCATTAAGAAAGTATTTGGTATTTTTATGGAATAAAAAGAATTCACTTCCCTATTTTCTACAACTTTCTGAACAATAACTAATTTTTGGTCTAAATCTTATCTTCCTTTATCAATATATTTCCAGATTGCTTTTGGAGGGTCAGAAGTGGAGAACGTCTTCATCATAACATCGTTAGAGACTCCTTAATGGCAAAATCGATTGTGGACTGCCAACTTGAATGCCTAGCTTCCAAAAAATTTACTTGCAGAGCATTTAGTTACAGGTGAATATATTTTAGGATAAATTTATTTATGTTCCATATATTAGCCATATTTACTTAATGGTCAACTGATATCAGACTTGGAGGGAATGTTTAAATTAACTGCCAAATGTGGCATAAGCCTCAGAGATTGGCTGTGAGAGTAAAAGCTGTAGCGTGACCACAGTGTGTCCAGTATCCATGGACACACCAGTAGCCGTGGCTGGACGAGGCTTGGACATGCTAGAAGGAGTAGATTAATGAAACAAATATATGTAATCCTTTTTATATAACGTTCAATTTCTTATATCATATATTTTATTATAATTCTCAAGAAACTTCCTTTTTTTTATTTAAATAATCTACTGCAATTATTTTTTTCCCATAGATATGGACCGTCAATAATCGGAGGGTCAATAGACAATTGCCAATTGACAGACTGGCCGTATTATGAATTGGATCCACTGAATCACTTTATTTCAGAACCTGGATTTGAAATTTATGAAAGGGGAAGTTTCGGACACGGATGTGAAACTGGACATTTTGGAATTAGAGGACACATTGATCATCATCGGAACCAAATCAAAACAAATCAATGTATATAGTATATTTTTTCATAAGTACAGAGTGGCGAGAAAGTCTGTTATATTCTTTTTAAAGTCAGTGAGAATAAGCAAGGTTGTGAGATATATTCTCTAGAATTTATTAGCGAAAATGGCTCCCTTTTTTTCTTGTTCACGAGATAGATATATCACTTGTTTCCAGACGCTATAATAGTATATTACGTAACGTGTGTGGTAAGAAGCATTTTACGCACGAATGAAAAAGTTACGTAATTACGTGAGTGCGTAGAATGCTTTACAACACGAGTTACGTACTATACTTTACCTACGACCTACTTGTACTTGTATTTTTTATAAGAAGCATAAGAAATAACAGTTACATAATTAGAGGTGCTTGGTAAACTCCATCTGTATTACTACTAACTAAATGTGCAGGCGAGCCTTGTCCTGGACAACTCAAGTCAAGGTTCCGACACTGCTACCTACTACCTAGTCATCCATGAAGCCGAGCCCTTCAATAAAGGCCACAACCTTTTTCAGTGGATGCCTGCTTGTGTCTCCAGGAGCCATGACATTACGCCTGCGTAATACAGCCCAGTGTGGACACTCTAAGAGAACATGAACTGACGTTTCATCAGTCATGCCGCAACCCCTACATAGGGAACTTTCCTCTACTCCTAGATTGTAGAGGTGCTTCCTCATATAGCAGTGCCCTGTTAGGAGTCCTGCTATCTCCTTTAGCCTACTCCTTGGTAGTTCAGTGGCTGCCCTGGCGTATCCATCAGTCCATCCTTCAGTAGAAGTTTGGATTGTCTAGGACCCTGCAGAGCATTCCAATGAGCGAGGTGCTGATTCCTCAGCCACTTCTTCGTCTCCTTGCGGCTCTATTACTCTATTACCAATGAAAGAAGCACATTAAAGAACTAACGTTTAATCATTATTAATATATTTTTCAATTATAATCAATACATATACTTAGCCCTTTGGGCTTTTCATAGTTAAACATGGCCGTATTGAATGTTTTCAAATAGTAAATTTTGAATAAAATGGTGACGTCTATTGACAGTTGCTAAGATGTTGCTAGGGAAGCCGTGCGATTTACTTTACAGCTGTGCGTTTTTTTACAGTGCCTAATAGACGTCATTACATTGATACCGACTGTGTGTTATTGACTGATTACAAGGGGGGTCTTAGGTAATAGTATATTACGTGACATGTGTGGTAAGAAGTATTTTACGCACGAATGGAAAAGTTATGCACGATGCCGCGTAGCGGCGAGTGCGCAATTCCATGAAGTAAGAAGGGAAGAATACAGTTAAAAACTGGCTAAAGCGCCATTTTACAAAAAACATTTTTTATCACCTATTTTGAACTAACTCTTGTCTGCCTGTTGGTCAATTTGTCGTTCATTACTCGGTTTCGAAAAGTACTGCTTTAGACCAGTTGACCGGAAAACGGTACATAGATGTCTGAAAATTTGTCTGTGGTGTCTGAAAACTGGTAAAATTGACCCTCTGACTTTTAAGAATAATATTTGGAAAATAATGAGATTGTTATCTCCCTTTTTAATTATAGTACACTCTTAATATTCTCTCAATATATTGACGCTGACAGAATGTGTTTCATAGCATGAACTAACCATTTTATTCAGAATCCCGGAGCACAGCACCAGGGAAATTACTGGATAAAAGATATACATGAGGAGCGCTTTCAGACGAGACACTTTGTGGCCGACTACTAGTGTCTGAAAAGAATCGCGCGGCTAAAAATACATTAAACACCATGTATTCCTTATCTGTGTCTCGTGTGAATGCGTCTATTTATATTAATGTATTTTCAGCCGAACGATTCTTTTCAGACACTAGGGCCGGCCACAAAGTGTCTCGTCTGAAAGCGCTCTAACCTTTCTCGTTACCCGGCATTACTATTATATAAATAGTTGTTGCAGAGTTCATATAAAAACCTTTTTGGTGTGCGTCATCGATTGTTAATGTCTTTCTAACACATTACGTTGGAAGAAATAGAATCCCAATCCCAATCGAAATATCACAATAATGAACAGTAAATGTATTACAAACGTTAACCCCAATTTTTGACTTGAAAAGTTGATGTTTAAAATATTTGCAAGCGCGACCTATCAATCGAGAGGAATTACATATTTTAAAATAGGATGCAAAATAGGATGCAGACGTAACTTTCGTAGTGGCAATGTGTCTTACGTCTTTTTCTAATGTTCCACGGGCAGATCTGTAGTCTGTGTTAATTACGGTCAATTATTATTTATGGAAAGTGAATATTAATCTTATTGCTATATTTATTTGAATAAAGCAAAAATATACCTAGATACACGGAAAAACATCAGCATTTTGAAAATTCTCAAGTATTTTCAGTTAGAAAAAGAAGCTGGTAATTATTAATTTCTCAGCCTTTTCGAATTTGGCTGAATACGATCCTGATAATTTTATTTATCAAATTTAAGGTTAGAATGTGTCAAAATAGCAAATAAAATAAACGACATACCCAAACCCCGGATATACGTCACAAACGATGACACACACCAAGAAGGCTATTGAATGTACTATATAATATTTTCATTATATACAATATTTTTTGTTTAGTATGTTATATTGGATTTGCATCGCCTGCTCGTCTCTTACCGCAAGCTACAAAAAAATCATTACGTGTCTTCTCAGAATCAGAATGCAAAGAAGAATGTTCGAGAGCAAGATTAGAAACGCTTTTTCAATGCATGTCTTTCAGTTTTTGGTAGGTTTAAGCAATTTTCTTGAAATAATCTTTATACACATAGATTCAAAAGTTTTGCATCACCCTAAATCTCCGAAAAAAAAATGTGTTCATTATAAATGGATCAGAGATTAATCAAATAATTAGTTTCAATAAAAAAAAAACGTGTATAATTGTCAAAAATTTTTATTATCCAATAATAAACTTGCTTTAAACATAAAAAGTATTCTGAGAAATTAAATGAATTAAATACAAATTGATTCTTTTTAAAGAAAAGGTTAAGTGAGAACCTGCATGAGAACTTTTAATAAAGAGTATTTCCACCTCTAGAATTTATGCAAGCTTGAAGTCGCCTGCCCATGCTGTTTACCAAATTATTGATATTATGTTAAGGAATATTTCGCCATTCTTCTTGAGCCGTATGAACAAGCTCTTGTACACTCCTGGGTGGATTTCTGCGTGCTGCCACTGCCCTGGCAAGCATGTCCCAAGCATGTTCTATGGGATTCATGTCAGGAGATAGGGCAGGCCAGTTCAAACGATTGATCCCTTCAGTTTCAAGATACTCATTTACAGCTCTGGTCCGATGAGGTCGGGCGTTATCGTTCATAAAAACGAAGGAATTGCCAACAGCTGCGCGCCATAGTCTCACGTGAGGATGTAGAATCTCTCTGAGATACCTATCACCAGTCATCGTTCCCTCCACATGAATTAATTCTGTGCGATCATTTAACATGATACCAGCCCAAAACATAGCACTTCCTCCTCTGAAGGGCGGCACGGGGCGAGCATGGGCAAGCTGAGCAACTCTCGTTGGATCCCGCCACACACGTATTCGATGGCTATCTTGTACCAAACAAATCCTTGTCACATCGGAAAAAAACACCGAATTCCAAAATTCTTCAGGCAAGGCCGCGTGTTCTTGAGCCCACTGTAGTCGGCGAACTCTGTGCTCAGGTTGTAGTCTGGGCACTCTTATTGGTCGGCGACACCTCAAACCTGTCGCAAGTATTCGTCTTCGTAATGTCTAGATCGATACTTGAACTCCCAACGCATATCTCTTTGGAGTGCTGGTATTGCCATGGTCGGGTTTCTTCGGATAGTTAAGTGGATATAGCGGTTCTGCCGCTGATTAGTAACACGCCTTCTACCGCTTCTAGATCTATCTCGGAGAGAATTGGTCTGGAGATACCGGTTCCATACACGAGACACATCACTTTGCCAAACGCCAACTCTGTTTGCCACGAACCATTGAGAATGACCTTCTTCAACTAAAGCCACTATTCTTGCACGGTCAATCTCACTTATGACTTGACGATTCATGTTTGCACTTAAAATCGTAAAAATCAAATGCTGTGAATGTTAAAATGATCGCACTAAAAATGTTATCTTACAAAAAATACTGTAAACATCTGTATAAAAAAAATGGAACATATTGGAATGGTAAACATTGATAAACAAGCCAACAAAAAATTGTTAGCGCAAAAAAATTCCTTCGCATCCGAAGAAGGTGATGCAAAACTTTTGAATCTATGTGTATTATATTACTGGGAGTAGAATGCGTTCAAAAATATTGACTTTTACATGCTTTTACAGGTCTAAAAGTCCAGGTAATGCTCCTAACTGTGATCTTTCTGATATATATCAAAGAGATCTGTTGCCGAAGATGGATTATGTCCACGATCCAAATGCGCTTTTATTTGCCTGGGATAATTATAATCCAGATTGTGTGGCATTGGCAAATGATCCCCTTCATACCAATCGTATATCAAGTGGACCCACCGATCCAGATTGTAAGACTCTTCTTCTTTCAAATACCGAAAAACAATAATTCCATATGTATATTTCATAGCAACTATTGGTTTTAGATTTTTCACAAGCACTGGACACATGGCGCGTATATAGCGTGAATGGCTATCCATGTAGAAGAGGAGCTCTGTGTAAAGAAAATGCTAGAGCTGGATTCTGGTTTTGCGAAATTGAAGGTAGCGACAATGGAGCTTGGGACTATTGCTGTAGACCAGATCATCAATGTGGAGCATCTAATGGTTACCCTTATCTTTGGTAAATAAATATTTCAAAATAATTTCTAAGAATAGGTGTCTATTTGACAGCAGAAAGATGTAATAAAGGGCGAGGAAACTTTAAAAATATCGTTGGGTTCCAGACCAAGTAGAATTTTTTATAATGAATAACCTTTTCCGTAATATCAATAATAGAAAAGTTTCCCACATGCTGCACACTGTATGAAACAATCTTATATGTAGGTGTTACGTTGGTCCAGAACGAACCCAGTGGAGAAAATGTAACGATAAATATTATCCTTACGTACACGATAGATTGGATGGCGAGAAATATTATCTTCCTGTACAACCTTGGAGACCGCCTCTTTTCAGACCAGATAGACGTCCAGGACAAGCTCCTCCTACACCTCCCAAGCCTAGTCTTGACCAATACGAAATGATTTTTGATGAAGAGTTTTTGGAGCCTCCTAAGCCAGGTAGCTAACAAGTTTTTTTTGTTAATTATATCAAATTGTTTATACTCACGCACATGGTCGACTTTTTTTGCTGGTTCAGTATGATTTAAATCCGTTGGTGGTTTAAGGGCGATAGTAACTAGACTTAAGAATTATTACAGATTATCTAACGGGTCATACCCCGTTAAAAGATCACCTGCATAAAATAGGGTTATATAACGGGGACCTCAGCTGCAGACTATGTGGCATGGAGATCGAGACCGTGACCCATATCTTGTCTGACTGTGAGGCACTGCACTTGAGGAGACGGGCAATCTTCGGAGAGGCCAATGTGCCACCTGAAGTATATGGCACACATCCAATGGACCTATACCGTCTACTCGAAGGTACGGGGATAACTGGATGGGTGGACTAAATATGGGAGCAGAGTACAATAGGCCAATAGGCTGCAGTGCTCCCGGCATCTGAACGGCTCCCAAAATGAAAAAAAAAAAAAACTAGACTTAATAATATCATAGTTTGTAGTGTACATAAAGAAATAATAATTCATAAAAATTCAAAAAGCCCGCGTCAAGTGAGTTCATAGCTGTAGCCAAGGTAGGCGCTAGTGGTAACTTTATGCCACCGAACAATACACGTTCAACCACTCTCTTATTATTTATTTATCCATGGTATTGTATACAGTGTGGAACAGCTTAATGAAATAAATCCGATAACGAATAAATGTTGGGAAAAACGCTTGGACACGGCATTCATTCATTCATACGTTTGGGTTGGGCTCAACAGCACAGGCACTTGAACTGAATCTTTGTACCCGTGTTATCTACTCACTTCCATTCCAGAAGCTTCGTGTCTTCTATATAGGCCACCAGTTTATCTGGAGGGATCTTCAGTAGTTGTGATGGTTGTGTTATTTCCTCTCCAAAGTGCTTCCGTCTAAGTCCTTGTAAGTTCTCACAGAAGCAGAGTATGTGAGTAGGTTTTCACATTTTCTGCACATAGGATCACTAACTTTGCCCATCTTGTGCAAATGCTTCCTCGGGGTACAGAGTCCAGTCACCAGGTCGGTAACTGTCTTCAATTTCTTTCAAGCGAAATCCTAGCGGAAGAGGAAAAAACCGTGCATGCAGCGTTCTATGAGAACAACGCTGCTCTGCCACAACCCTTGCGAATTCCGCGCCACTTGGTGTAGATACGTTCGTATAACGCCATGTCTATCGGTTCGCCGCGGTTTCGAATCGGTCGCGGCAGCGAAAGTTTCGCGCCGGTGTGGGGGAACCCTTACAGTTTTTCAGCAGTTTAGGCCTAGTTGTTGGATGGCTGAGAGCACTTCTGTCCTCCTCCACCAGAGTATTGTTCCATAGGACACGTCGTTCCAGACTGTATAAAAATATTAGTATGAACTAATTGACATTTCATTTTTAGGAGGCTTTGGACAGCCAAGACATTGGCCAGTATCGTATTTACATAACGTAATGCCCCCGAATGGTACAAACTCCAGGTTAGAATCGGAAGATGATAGATTTTCATCAATTCAAAACTTAATAAGCGTCATAAAAAATAACGATCTGAAAAATCTTGAATATCACATCACAACTGAGCCGAATAAAAAAGATGATATACTTTTTGTAAAAATTCCACTACCATCGAATATCACATTCGATAAAAATCATGATGCGTTGGACAATAAAAGTGATATTGACTTGGAACCAATTACAGTAGATGAAAATCAGTTCAATATGCGGAGATATCAAAAATCTTTACCTACGTTTGTAACTGAAAGTGGAAATAATTTTAATAAAAAATCACTCCTGGAAGTACCTTTTATAGAATTGAAGGATACAACAGAAAAAATATCAACAACACAGAAAGTTTCATTCACCGATCAGCAGTTCAGACCGAGTCAAGTCTACAGAAGAGGATTTGTGGTCAGGACGAACCTTACCACACATGGAAAACATTCCTGATTCACATTTAAAGCACATAAATAAGGTAATTGTACATATTAAATTTATTTATTTGTTATTATTTTTGTTTAATTTTTTTGAAAAATCAAACCACAATCTTTTTTATATTTTTCGGTAGCGTTCCAGTTACAGTTATCAAAAATGATAAGATTTTTATAAAACTTAACTAGCCAATCAATAATATTATTAAGTTCAAGACTGGAAAAAATTTGTTGTCAAATTATCAGGTTAGGTTAGGTGTGTGGTGAGTGGGCCTATAAGGCCCTCCACTGCGACTCTGTCAAATTATTAAGGTCCATTTACCATCATACCATGAGTTGCATACACTATATTTTCTACGAACAAGAAATTTGGTTTGAAAAAAATATATAAAAAAATGTTGTACCCGGGACTCGAGCCCGGCATGTACAGATCGAAAACTAATACTATACTAAATGTTAGTTGCTTTATAAATAATCAATTCTCGACAACTCAACAAATAATATAAGTGTAATATCAAACTTTTTGTTTCAGGGACAATAGATTTCCAGTTCTTAAGGATCTCATACAATATTTTTAATAGCTACATGTACAAAGTGATTAAGTATTGCTTTATTATTAACACTTGATACTCAATAAACCTGTTAAATATACAATAATTTGTTTTTCTATTTTTCCAATTGGAATTGTAAAAAGATCATAAGATTAAATTCTAAATAGCTGCTACTGCAAGCGACAAACGTGATGGCGAGCCCGCCCCCATGCGCACAAACTCATTTTCAATGCTATCTCCCACTACAGCTTATGTAAGACAAATAAATGCTCTGTACAGAGGCGTATCATTTGTTATCCTCCAGTTTTGATGGCGTTTGGCATAGGTATACTATTTAAAAGTTACCAAATCAACAGACAACTAACAGTGAAAGTGGAGATTATGTAAATGAAGGAAAAAAATCTCTAGTGGAGTACCTCAAGAAGTAATTTATCCCTATTAGATACAAATTTAAAAAAAATCATCAAATGATACAGTGTTGTTCTGTAAGGATAGGAACTTGTACGAATTAAAATTAGAAGAAGACCACGAATAATGGGGAAGTGGATGAATAATAGGCTTTTCCCCATTAATTTCAGTTTTCAGTTCTTATCGAAGTGCTCTACCAAATTATGATCTTCAAGCGAATACTATCTCGCCTAAAAAGCAAACTAAATATTGAATAGATGAGGCTTTTACTTGATGTAGATCCATAGTAAGTTATGAAATCAAACAATTTTATTTTGTTAAATCTACATTGTATTTAAACATAAAGTGACGCGTTTCGCTAACACAGTAGCTTTTCAAACGAATTACTTTATGTTGAAATACAATGTAGATTTAACAAAATAAAATTGTTTGATTTCAAACTAAATATCTTGGCATTATGATAAACTCTAATTTAATCTGGGATCAGCACGTCAAATGCCTTTTAAAAAAGTTATATATTTTATTTAAATAAATACATTTGTAATATTCTGAACCTCAAACAAAGAAAAATGAAAACCTCACCTAAGTTATGTATTGGTAGTGTAGACAATGTTCAGTGTCAAGTATCGCCAAAGGTTCCTAGCTTAGTCGCTAAAGATGACTCAAATAACGAGCCACTATTTCTTCGAAGCTCATGAAGCCAGCAAACATAAAAATAGTGAGATTTTGTGTAATCAGTTAAAATGGTATAGAAAAACCTAGAAAATTCAATTAACTGTGCAAAAACAACATCATCACCTTACAAAACATTCTAGAATAGAAGCAGATGAACAAGCAAAGAGAGGAGCTGAAACACTCTTTTGAGGACTGTAATTTTGGAATAAATAGTCAACGACGAAAAGAGACATGACCATTTTTGACTTCAGATTAAGTAATGTGATTCACGACTAATTTTTTTGTTACACTTGGTATATGTTCGAGTAATTTTACTAATAAAAATGCCTGAGCAATTTTTCCAGAAACTCAATTATTCTAACACGCCAGATTGATTTAGTTAAGGGCATCTCAATTTATTAGACCTCAATTTCATATTAATTATGAATCTTATTTGCCGTAATAAGAAAGCTTGAGGATCGTCAGTATTCAAGGTTGTACCCGCTAGGTAAAGGGAGAAAAAATTTCAAATAAGGTTTAAAACATTGCTTCACGATATTTGTACGCATAAGCATCATAAAAAGATGATGTTTCCTAAAAAAAAAATAAGAACGTAAGAATTGTAGATTCCGTTTCACATAAGAAAAAGCCACGTGAAATTTGCCAACTGTCTTGCGCAGAAACCGAAATCCAAACTATTTTCTGTAGCAATGTGACTATCACTCTAAAAACACGACTCCGAAGGTTTTTCTCTTCAAATTGCTCAATAAATAACCCAAATTTACCCTTTTGCGTTTTTATAAATTAATATTAAATTGCATCTAGTGGAGCAACAAAAGTGTTCAAACATTTGGATAAAGGAAAATATCCAAAAATTAAAGATTCTGGATTTCAAATCATTTCTATATTTGGAAGTACATAATATCTGCGAGCTCACATTCTCTGACATAAAATATATAAAATCAATATTTAGAAACAGCTTGAAAGACTGCCCTCTTGGAGATATAATTAGAGCTACCACAACAAATAAAAAAAATGCTTCCATTAAATTGCTTTATTCTATTATTATTGTGTTTTTATTTATTATATATAGATCATTTCGCGAGTGGCTTTGTTCCGAGCGGAATAAGATGGGAGGTTTATAAATGTCTTCACAACCATATCTGTTATTATTTTTTATGAACGCTTTTTGGTAAAAAAGTCAGCTCGCGTTTGACAGTTTTGTACAGGAATCCCTATGTCGCCGCTTATAAATAACACAGTGTATACAATTTTTTCCACTACTAGCCAAATTTAAGACAAAAATTGAAAATAATTCACAAACGCACCACGTCGTTTGACTGACAAGTAAACTGTCAGCTTTCGATATATTATGAACGTACTCGTTAAGTCATCAGTCATTTTTGGTTGAGCACGAATTTTAAACTAATGGCATTTTTATTCAAATAATTTTATCTTGGTGGGTAATTTAGAGCGGCAAATATGTTAAAGACAATTTCCTGGGTATACAAAATTGTTGCACAAGTTTTTTGAACTATATACTATCCCTGATTTATTAATATATTTGAATTTGTCCATTATTGACCTAGGTAAATAATAGGAAAAATTATTAACCACTAATAGAGAAATTCAACTTCTCAGTTGGCTAGAAGAAGCAATAATAGGGTACAAGCATAAATTTTGCTATTGGTGGGAATTGACGCTTTATCAGGTCTCCTAACACCTTGCATGCCTATTTTTTCAAAAAAATATAAAACTTTACTTTTAAAACGACTTTAAAAATCATAAAATTTGAAAGTCCGCCAAAACGCACTTTACGTCATAAAGATGGCTGCCCCCATGGAGTGACGTCATTTGTTTACGTTCTTATTCGTGTATCACGCTCTGAGTTCTTGTGACCTAATTTGTTTCTGAAAGCTTTAAAAATGAATAAAGCCGAAAAGAAAACTTTGTATTCCAAGTATTGCATTGTTCCAGTGTGTAAATCAACGTCTATTAAAACTCCAGACAAAATATTTGTTACTTTACCTGGTGGCGCAAGCAAAAATACACTTAAGAGAAGGGCATTACTTTTGTTTGTGAAGACCATTTTAATGTAAGTACCTACTTCTATGCTGGTAATTTTTATTTTTAAATAGTTTGAGGTTATGTACCTATATGTCTAGGAATCGAACATAAAAACATCATTTTCTTACGACCACACATCGAAATATGGTTGGTATATATTATATAAATAAAACATAGTTTAAATCGTACTTACGATAATGCTTTAACTCCTCTTATTTCCTCTGCATTAAAGCAGCTGTTTGACTTCATAAATTCAAGCAGCATAAATGAGTCTACTTTGGGCAAGTTATCAGTTTGTGCTTTTACAAAACCTTCGCTAGCCATATCTTTACTCACAAAATATGAAAGAATCGTCACTGAACACTGAACTAGTAAATAAAATATATTCTTGAAAAAGTTTTGAAATATTCTCGGAAATATCGAATATTTATGTCCACTTTCCACTTTACGTTGACTTTTAGAAATAAAAAAAAACACGTAATGGTCTGGAACAAACATATAAATGATATTTTTACGTCAATGAAGCAATTAATAGTAGATTAAAATACAATATAAACACACAACTACACATAACCTAATGCAATACCGGCCATATTAACATAAGTAAACACAAGAGATATGACATCACACGTATCATCGGTAGCGTTCGGAAATCCTCGGGTTGTGGTTGGACAATGCATTGAAATTTGAATTTTATTTTAAAATTTGGGAGTAATTTCCAATGGAAACTGGTATATTACCTATTATTAGTAATTTTTGATATCATATTTACTATTATAAATTAACTCCTTAGCTGCGTTACATATCCTCGGAGATATGTATCTTTCATTAACAACCAACGGTGCAAAAAACAAGTAACATGTCCAATTTGCGAAAGCTGTAACTTCAACAATTTTCAAGATATTTTAATGATCTTTATATAGTTATAATGTACTTATATTACTGAATATGCCGTTATGTGTATTGAAGTACATATCTCCGGGAATATTTACCGCACAGAACTAACGCTACATATCCCCGGGGATATGTATAGTTTTTACCTATTTGGTGTAGTAGACATTCCCATTTTACCACTATCGACATTGTATATTATCTATGCTACCGACAAGTCGAGACAAGTTGTACGCGTTTGTTTATCGAGTATATTTTGAAGACATTTTATTAACGTGTTCTACTACCAACTTTATTTCAGAATTCTTTCTTCTCCTATGTTGAACATAGCAAAATATGTATTTATACATTCAAATTGTACTGTCCAAAAGTTCGTAGGAGGTTAGGTTAGGGTAGGTTAGCATACATATCCCCGGTGGTATGTACCGCACTGAAGTTATTTACTCTACATATCCCCGGGGATATGTAACGCAGTCATGGTAAAGAACCTAATATTCCCTTATCCAAGCAAAATATGAAATATGCGTGTATTCTATTGTCAATTTCACGGCTAGTAGTGGAAAACATTTTGTATGTTACTTATGTGATATTTTAAATTTATAATAAATGTTATAATTTTTATGCACAAATATAAACTATATTGTCTAAAAAATGGCTTCGTATAAATAAAATAACTTTGCATTCACCTACCCTTTTCGGCCCGCGAAATATTTGCCAAAGAAAAAATTGAGGAAAAATTGTACAGCGCTGTTTTAGTGCACAAGATTACCTACAATTGATCACTACAAATTATTTGTGAGATCAGAACTGAAAAAGATATCAGTTGACTGTCCAATTTCAAGTATCCTACACTGTACTTGCAAGCTGTGTCGCAAGCTCCAGCGGAATTAAGGAAAGTTTAGGAAAATGATGCTTTCCATTAGGGACATAATAGTCCATCTCGGAAAAATTTGATGAAACGTCATTGAGAATTATACAAATTTAGCAAAAAAAACTAAATAACGTCAAACAATTAGACAATACTATACAACGCACAGATTTATAGTACGCCTGAGTGAGAGATGAGTTTTATAATTTTGATTCGAATCTGAAAAGTCCGGGCGTTGTTCGAAGCAAAAGGGAAAGAAAAGGAAGGAAAATTGAAATAGGGCGAGAATTTACGGTTCACGGTGAATTTGTAGGGCGTATGGCAGTAAATTTTAGTGCACTTCCACAGCTCGAACTCAAACGACGTTAGAGTTGTTAGCTGAAAGTTTTACAACTCCTTAGAGCATTTTTCGAACTCATATCAATTTGTAAAAGGTGAGTGTTATCATATGTCACTTTAAAATCTTTGCCACGCAATATTATTTGTCGCCGATTTTTATGCTTTTTTTGTTGCTTGACGCTTTTTATGTATGAAATTGGGTTTCCATTTAGCGTTTTATATTAACAATAATTGTTTATTAAGGGTGTTTGACAAGAGGTTTATACTTGGTAAAAGTTTGAGTATTCCCTAAAACTATACTTGAACTAACAAAATATAGTAAAACACACGTGATATACGAGGAGCATTGGAAAAATTTTATTTTGATGCAAAAGTAAAGTACCCTCATTTTTTAAAATTTCGACAAAAATATTGCTTAGAAAAGTTGTTCGGCAATAAAAGAAACACCTAGATTTAAAGTTGAGTTTTATTTTCTTAACGATAAATTCTGCATACCTCTGTTTTATTTGAAAAGCCTGCAATTTGTAATATAAAATCTAGATGAATTTTTTAATGACGAACATATTTCCCAAAATTAAAAAAGGGTACTTTACCCTTGTCACAAAATCAAATACTTTGTTTGTTTCACTATATTTTGTTGGTATCTTACATACAGTGTGTCTTAAGCTGAGACCATATATGGAAAACTTTTTTTGTTATTGGTTTTATGAAAAAAAAGTTTTTATTCTCGATAAATTAACTCCAATGTTAAAATGTCACATACCTGGAAATGTTATTGTCACTTTGACATCTCCTCTTCCTCAATATCGAGCTCAATATCTAGTAAGCGGACGTCACTTTTACACAATGACAATGAGTCGCAAGTTTGGTTACTTATAATTTCAATATTCTGTCGTTAATTTATCTTGCCAAAAAACACTCGAGCTTTTCTTTTATCAGATAAATTTCTCTTCCACTCAAAGTTTTGCCAATCACTAAATTTGCTCGAAAAACTGACATTAGATAAAATCGCTCCACCTTCGGTGTCGCGATTTTATCATATCAGTTTTTCTCGTAAAATTAGTGATTGGCAACTCTGTTTCGTAAATTTATCCGATAAAAAAAAGCTCTTGTGTTTTTACTGTTGATAAATTAACTCCAATGTTAAAATGTCATATACCTGGAAATGTTATTGTCACTTTGACATCGATAAAAAAGGTCCATCCTTTTTTATCGCGATAAAAACTCCTCTTCCTCAATATCTAGTAAGCGGACGTCATTTTTACACAATGACAATGAGTCGCAAGTTAATAAAGATAATTATTTTTGTTGTTCATCCATATATTCTGTCGTTAATCTATCTTGCCAAAAAACACTCGAGCTTTTCTTTTCTCGGATAAATTTCTCTTCAACTCAAAGTTTTGCCAATCACTAAATTTGCTCGAAAAACTGACATTAGATAAAAT
>CAJUYG010000041.1:326231-342713 GCA_910591675.1 Galerucella calmariensis | reverse complement strand
TCATGTGAATGCACTTTACTTGAGGATAACTTTATTTGAAAATAATTATAACAACTTGTTCCTGATCTTTGGGCACGACATGGCCGGCCGGACCTGAACAACATACAATAACAGACAGGAAAGTACCGTCGTTGGAAGAAATTTGTATATAATAGATTGTTTCCAACAAGAACTCATCCCCTTTTAAATGTAACAGCTGTTTCCTACCTTTTTTTTACACTTATACACTTATTTTGTAATAAATATCATTGTAAATATAATAACGTTGTTCATATTCATCACCTCCCAAACTTCTTGTTTTATTGACTGGAATAAGTTGGTGTGAGGTAACTTATAGCTAATAGGATTCAAGGTGGCGCCCACATATTTTTGCTTTGCTTAACGTAACGTAAATATAAGTAGGATTACCCGAGAACCGGTAAGCCCTACTCCCTGAGTCTCTATTAGCCAAAAATCCACGCCTGAGTAGCTCTTTACCTGAGTAGCTCTTCACCTGAGTAGCCGTTGCAAATTGGCGCCCAACTTAAGTTACACATCTTCTTTCTTTGTCGATAATTCTTGAAACTTGGAAGGTTGGAAAGTTGGAAATTATCTTATTATTCATATCTTAATTCTGATTATATTATCGTATTAACCATATTTTTCTTATTGTATTAGTAATATCTCGATATTTTTATTAATGTATCTCTTGCATACGTAAATCATCATATCGTTATATAGTATCGATCTTTTTGTATCATTTTCTGAACGTGTTGGCTCCATGTCAACTGTGGTCAAATATGACTCCCAAGTATTTTGCTTTTTATGCAATTGAAAATGTCCACCCTATTAAGAATTGGTGACTTCAGTGCTCTCAGTACTTTCTTCTTGGTCCTCCTCTTGACACCTCTTGATTATGTTTAGGACAGTACAGCAATACATGTCTTTGGATGTCAGCCTCTCTTTCCTATTTGCCCCATCTACTAGAATAGTATAGGGCACACCTAGGAGATTATTGGATAAAAGAGGGACATTTACCAAAGTTAAAGCCTACAGATATCCTGAGATTCCTAAGGGAAATAGGACTAGAGGAGCTCTGAGACTATCAGGAACTGTTCAGAAACTAAGTAGAAGTAAGGGGACACAATATAAGTTTTGCTAAACAAACACTAAATACCTGGACAGCAAGAAGAGCTTTAGACTTCTGGTATAATTCACCAAGATTGGTTCATTCAAAAGCTTTTATACATACTTCGAAGAATGTCTCCAAACAAATGTTAGACTATAGCAGGCATAACCAACGTTTTCCAACAGGCCTTTTAACAGGCCACTTTGTCTGGAAGATGATGAAACAGCAGAGCATATAATTTGTACCTGCCCCGCCGCGGCTCGAATCAGGTATCTGATGTTTGGCTCTCTCTCTGGCTCTCTCTCGCCCTCGTACCTGGAATATCAATCACCAAATAAAGTTATCGGCTTTGTTAAGAAGCTGAATTTGTTTGGTGAAATTTGAGTACGTGTGAACCACAATATACTCTTACGAGTCGCAGTGGAGGGCCTTATAGACCCACCCACCACACACCCAACCTAACCTAAGGGGGCACAATAGATACATACATTACACAGAAGGGGCCCACCCCTAACTGCTCTAGTGGTGGTACCCCCTCTCTTTCAAGAGCTTTGGTAATTGACTATATAGATATATTATTGAAAGCACGTCAGGACGCTTATTCTCATCGATAGAACATAGTTGAGAGAAGTGAGTATTCTGTCATACGAGTAGGAACGTTCCTTGCTCTTTTGAAATTTCGAACTGCATTCTGGGCCATGCGAAATACTTGGACATTGTTGCCGTATGTTATCAATGAATTGGAATGTATGTGGTAAATCATTTGCTCAAATAGTAGTTCAAGAGTAACAAAAAAACGTCATATCTTGATAGATGTCATTTTATATTTTAATCTTAGTGATAAATCTTCCAAATCATAGATATAATATAAAATAAAAATGGACCGAAAATCAGTTCTGCGCAAAAAGATGTATTAGTGCAGTTTATGAAGGAACATGAAGATTTGCAAACGGGCCGGTTTACTTCTGACATGTCATATCAATGACATGACATATCAATGACATGACATATCAATGTAAAATACGTTATGTGCATGCGATTCGCATGAAAATATTAGATTCGTGTGCTTCAAAGCAGGATAACAAAATTGCTCCCCTTCTACCAAAATTTCATAGGAAGGGAATCACCGAGAATACGGCGTATAAAATTTCAATGGAACAATGGCGGATTTTCTCGTAGGAACGCTCACATCTCTTGGTTGAGAATAAGCACGTCAGGGTAGCTCTTCTTGAATATCATACGATCCGGTGCTTCTCTCGTACGATGGGATCTATCCCGTGCGATCAATCGACTCCCACGGTCAAAATCGACTAATTCTTGAATCTAGATGTGGACGCTCAAAATTATTGCGTTGTTGCCAGCATTATTTGATACAAAAGATCTACTTTTTAGTTATTTTCAGCCTCTTTTTTGTACGGTTGTCATAATTTTCTGTCAATAATTACTTTTTATATTTGTTATGTTATATTACCAATAATAAAAAAGGGAGTCTGTTTAGTAAATCAATTAGTATTAAAATTGAATAAAAATGAGTCAGTCGCGTTTCACTCCTTACAAAAGAAGTGCCCCACAAACGACATGCTTTCAAGCGATGGTCATATAAAAATCTGGAGCTCCTATCTTCGTCAATTCGTACTTCCTCATCTGCCTCCCGTAAATCCTCCATCATAACGTGCCAAAAATAATAGTTCTCCATGTCCATATTTTATTATGAAAATCAGTCAAACCACTAAAACTCACGACAAAGTATTTTTTTCAACTCTATGCACATGAATTTAAGATTCAAAGAAACAGAGGAACGACATAATAATTACGGAATACGCAGAGAAATACTAATTATATACTTATTATATACAAATATATACAAATGTCTATTAAAAAACCTCTTAACTAGGCAAGCGCCAATTCATTCGACTCTGCTCCTCTATTTAGGACCATGCGATCCGGAGCGTATGATTTTCATGAGATCAATTATATCGGATCACGGGCCAAGAATATAACGACGATCGACTCATGTGATCATTCGCCATAAATCTATGCCGCTCATTGTTCAAGAATATATAGGTGACATAAATTGCTTTTCCTACGATCACTACCCAAAGTAGACTTTTGCACACTCAAATCTAACCGCAAAGTTGATGTTTTCCGCTAGCTGTCATAATTGACATTATTCTCGCTCTAGCTAGAGCGTACTTTTCCGCTCGCCTGTTTTCATTTACAATAAACTAAAGAAAGGTAGTAAATAATAGATATATTGAGACAAAATGTAGAGCAGTCCGAATATTTTAGTTGAAATATTAATATTTGAAGATATTTCGAACGAAATTGATAAATATTCCTATATAATTTGATTGACATCTACAATTTATACAAGTTACTGGATTTACAACGCTGCAGGTTACGCTACCAACAAATAGATTTTATTTATTTTATTGAAATTATAAAATAATTTAAACCTCATACATTGATATTATTTTGATTCAAAACTACAGTGAAGGATTTATTTCTTAGTTCAAGATAAAAATTGATATTTACAACTTATTACAAATATAACGTTCTTAAGATTGACAATTTTCTTGATCGTTTTTGCAGATTCCTATTTTCATAGTATTGATTTATACGGACAAGTTTACGTAGTAGAAATATAACAGTCAGAAGGTAGGCAATGCATTATACACCTAGATGCAACAGTGATTGCATATTTAAGTACCTACCTACTATTTTGTGAAAATAGTAGACTATGGAATTAATGAAACGTCATTATTTCATTTTTAGTTTATAAAAAAAGTTGTCTGTTTATAAATAGCTATTTGAAAAATGGATAGTGACAGTGAATTTTCAAGCACACCTCCAGATATAGCAGATTTTGTTAAAAATATTACTCTTAATCTTCTGCCAACTAAATCCAGAGGTAAATACGAAAAACAATACAATATTTTCATGGATTGGTGCCGCTCAAAGAAAATTAAAAAATATTCGGAGAATGAATTGCTGACTTATTTTGGCGAAAAATCCAAAACTCTGAAATCTTCAACCTTGTGGTCACAATATTCGATGCTTCGAAGCACTTTGCAAGTAAAAAATGATATTAACATCAGTAAATACACTAAACTGATTGCATTTTTGAAGTTAGAAGCAGTGGGTTATAAAGCAAAGAAGTCACAAACATTCTCAAAGGAACAAGTGGAGAGCTTTATTAGATTTGCACCTGACGATTAACATTTGCTGAGAAAGGTACAAACGTTTTACTATTTATTTTATTCTGATACAGAATTTCTCAGAATATTGTTTTTAGGTGATCTTAATCATGGGTATCGCTGGTGCATGCCGTTAATCAAAATTGAATTAAAGGATATAGATGATAGAGAATCATTTCTAGTAGTCCGAATCCCCGATTTGAAAACGAATCAAAGTCGCACATTCGCAATAATTAATACTGCCGAAGAAAATGCGATCGACTTGTTCTATTATAGAAAATATTTTAATTTAAGACAGCAATGTCAAATTAAAAGTAATAACATTATTCAGCGCTTATTTTTACGATACTCCAAAGGTAAATGCTTCAATCAGGTGATTGGTATGAATACTGTGGGCAAAGTACCAAGCGAAATAGCCAGTCTCTTAAAATTGCCCGATAAACATTTATTTACTAGTCATTGCTTTCGACGAACGTCGGCGACATTATTAGTAAATGGTGGAGGCGACTTAGTTCAGCTTAAAAAACATGGTGGGTGGAGGAGCAGTAATGTGGCTGAAGGATATATCGCCGAATCCATTAGTAATAAAATAGATACCTTCCAAAAAATTTCTGGGAACGCAGCAGTACCAACTAGCGAAGAACTTTCGATTCCTTCTATATCTGATATTGCAGAAAAAGATTCAGAAGATATTACGCTACCTACGACTTCTTCATGTCCTGGGATAAATGTTAAAAATTGCCAAAACTGTACATTCAACTTCAATATTGTAGGCAATAAATAAAAATAATAAGTAATTGTTACATGTTTTCAACATCACATTCTAATAAAGTGTACTTTTCATGTTTTTTTTTAATTATTTGTTTAAAAATAAGGTGATCGTAGAAAAAATCTTTTGTGCAATTCGAGCAGAAAGTGCGTTGCCGCTTGAGGCAGAGAGTTGCCCGCACGACGCGTAGCGGAGCGCGGGCAATCTGCCGAAAGAATCACTTTCCGCTCTTAATACACAAATAGCTATTCTCCACGACTAAATAATAACGCACAAATTATTTTTACATATTTAGCTGCATAATGAAATAAATTCTTCTCACCAGTGAATAATAAAAAGAATTCACTCCCGTTAGCCTATCACATTCTATTATTATCAGAATTCACGCTAAAATGAATTAAAATGAATAATTCAAATCGTCTCTTTAAAACGTAAAATACCTAAGAACGCAAATCGCTTCTGACAGCGCGTCGTTTGAAACGTCAAAATAATTATATAATCATAATTTACCGTATTATAAGAGAAAAAAAATGGACTACAGTAGCGACATTGAATATGTACGCCTCCCGGAATTAATTTCATTTATAAATGTAAGGGTTCCGATTAAAAATATGAGTTACGTATATATATTTATATACATTTTTATAAATACAAGCGGACGATCGAGGTTCGATCCTCACTGGAAGCTTTTTCTTTTTAGTCGTGGAGAAAGTATAGTCTTTTACTTATGTAGAATGGCTATTATTCACTTCATCCACGTGAATAATAGCCATCATTCTGCACTCGTTGAAGAATATATTATTACTTTCTTTGCGAATAATTATTTTTTATTCTAGATAGCTGGTGTACTGCTAAATGGTACTTCACAAAGGGGAGATGTAGAAGAAGCACTTGAAAAAATGAAAACAATAGACAATATACAATACCAGCGAATTTTCGGCCTATTGAACGGTGTTAACAAGGAATTGGACCTATTCTCAAGATATAATGTGAACAAAATTTTCGAAATAAGAATTTTATCTGTCGACGCTAAATATAGAGGAAAAGGTTTAGCAAAAGAATTATTCTCAAGAGGTGAAATGATTGCGGAGGAGCATGGTCTAAAGGTAATAAACTGTAGTTTGATTATTATATTCGTAACATAGGTAACCTCTAGTTTCATCGAAGAGATTTATCTCAATTATTTGAGAAAATGGGAGCAAATCCATCCATACTTTTTTCCTATCCATAAAACGTAGTAAGGTAGAAAGGAACAAAATATTGTAAACTCTCTACCTTTTTTTATCCTTCCTTGACAAGTAGTCTCCCTTCTAATATTCTTATGGAGTCTACGGTACCCAGGTACCCAGGTACCCAGGTACAAAAAATAAAGGCAAAAATCTACGTTTTCTACAAGTGTTAGCAAATAATCATCGGAAGTTAGTATAGTATGAAGTTAGCGGACAACCAAGCGGCTTTAAAAGCACTTAGCTCTCGCCGTGTAACGTCAAAATTGGTTTTAGACTGCCAAAAAAGACTCTCCTCAATAGGAGAACTTAATAAAGTATTGCTGGTCTGGATCCCTAGCCATTCTGGCATGGAAGGAAACGAGAAGGCAGACTTTCTTGCAAGGGAGGGTGCCGCACGTGTTTATATCGGACCGGAACCTAAAATTGGCATCGCAATAAGTTTTGCCAAACAAACACTAAATACCTGGTCAGCAAGAAGAGCTTTAGACTTCTGGCATAATTTACCAGGATTGGTTCATTCAAAGGCTTTTATACATCCTTCGAAGTATGTCTCCAAACAAATGTTAGACCATAGCAGGCATGAACTACGTTGTCTAACAGGCCACTGTCATCTGAATCATCATATGCTAAAACTTGTACTGTCGGAAGATCCGACTGGTTGTCTTTGTTTGGAAGATGATGAAACAGCAGAGCATATAATTTGTGCCTGACCCGCCGCGGCTCGAATCAGGTATCTGATGTTTGGCAGGGTCTCTCTCTCGCCCTCGGACCTGAAATATCATTCACCAAATAAAATTATCGGCCTTGTTAAGAAGCTGAATTTGTTTGGTGAAATTTGAATAGGTGTGAGCCACAATAGACTCTTGCGAGTCGCAGTGGAATGCCTTATAGACCCACTCACCACAAACCTAACCTAACCTAACCTACCCTAGTATAGAGGCCAAAAGACCCTCATACTCTCAGGGTAGCTATTCTTGAAAATCATACGATCCGGTGCTTCTCTCGTACGTTGGGGTCTATCCCGTGCGATATATCGACTCCCATGGTCGAAGCCGACTAATTCTTGAACCTACATGACGTGAACGTTCAAAATTATTGCGTTGTTGCCAGCATTATTTGATACAAAAGATCTACTTTTTAGTTAAATTTCGCTTTTTTTTTGTACGGTTGTCATAATTTTCTGTCATTAATTACTTTTTATATTTGTTATGTTATATTACCAATAATAAAAAAGGTAGTCTGCTTAGTAAATCAATTAACATTGAAATTGAATGAAAATGAGTCAGTCGCGTTTCACTCCTTACAAAAGAAGTGCCCCCACAAACGGCATGCCTCCAAGCGATGGTCATATAAAAACCTGGAGCCCCTATCTTCGTCAGCTCGTATTTCCTCCTCTGCCTCCCGTAAATCCTCCATCATTACGTGCCAAAAATAGTAGTTCTCCATGTCCATAATAAAACACCGATTAAAAACACTGAAAATCAGTAAAACCACTAAAACTCACGACAAAAATTTTTTTTCAACTCTATGCACATGAATTTAAGAATAAACATAGAACTGACAGAGTAATTACGGAATGCATAGAGAAATAGTGATTATATATTCAAAAATGGAAGAAGGCCCAGGATGTGGAGTTTACTCGAGAGCACTGAGCCTAAAGATTAAGTGGTGAATGGGAAACATTACCAGCGTGGTTCAAACAGAACTGGCTGGTATCTCAATTGCCACAAAAGAACTAACCAGAAGAGGAATTTCTGGCAAAAACATAATAATCTGCACAGATAGTAGACAAGCCCTATTAGCCTTGAACAGACAACGTGTTATATCGAGGCTAGTACTAGAGTACCACCAAGATTTAGCTGACGCCTCGGCAGATAACAATATTATCCTGAGGTGGGTAAAGGAGTAAAGGAAATCGCATTGCTGATTCTTTAGCCATGGAAGCCGCTGGACTAAAAATTCTAGGACCCAGTGACATCTACGGCCTAACGACTTCGACAGTTGCGGAACTAGCCAAACGTTACACCCATGCTCAATCCCTTTAGAGATGGGATGGAATCAAAGGATGCAGTCTTGCCAGGATCACCTAGGGCGACCCTGGGAAGATAAAATCAGGCATCACTGATCAGATCTAGCCTGATCTGGGACTAGCTAAAAAACTGGAAAAACTATAATAAAGTTACTCTTAAGTGGATCCCATGGCACATGAATAATGTAGGCAATGAAATGGCGAAAAAGATGTGTGGTAATGTCTTGTATTTTGGTTTATAATAAACTTGTATTTTCAAATTTCAGCTCATAAAGGTAGATGCTACAAGTCTTTTCACTCAAAAGATTTGTGACAGTTTTGGTTTTGAAACTGTTAAATCCGTCTGCTATGGAGACTATAAAGACGAAAATGGACAGAAAATATACAACACCGAATCACCACATGATTATTACAAAGTTATGATAAAACTTTTGCCTGCTAGAAAAAATAACGACTGAAGTACAAAAATCTGAATAATATATTGTTTTTATTATTGTTAAATTGTTTTGTTGGATAGTACATCACATAATATTAAGAGCACTATATCTCGAAAACTGTTCACATGACAGTATTGAAGTATTAAACATTTGAAACTATAATAAATGCTAATGTACAGGATGATCAGTTTGAGAATTTTCTTTAATTTTTCATATTTCCTACGTATTATTCAAACCACGAGCTGTCTATTAAATTATCAATACTGCACCATAGAATCTGGCAACTGTGGTATCGTTGAATAATATATGCCTTAAGTGTAATATTATATCGATCGTTTGATAAAAGTGAAAGGGATCACGAGTGGAAAGTATTTTCATGAAAATTCCACATTTACTTCAAAATTGTCGTGGCTAGAACGGTAGCCAGTGCCCAAGGCCAACAAATACACGTCTGCTTCAACTGTATAAATCTACAAAATCTCATAGCTTCTTGTACAGTTTTCGAGATATTGCACTATCAAAACGTCGTTGGGTATAAAGTGTATTTCAATGAAAAATATAAAAATATCCATCCTACGAAAACACTTTAAAAAATCATATAAAGGGGGACGTGTTTTTGCTCATATATAGACGTTATAACTTCGACCCCCTCCCCCCTATGGTCGCCCCAGCGAACGATTAAAAAAATGAAAAAAAAAGTCCCCATTGTTGAAGTCGTTAATCTTAAGTTAACAATTATGTGATGTACTTTCCAACTTGGGGTTTTGTTAATTGGAATTATTCAATGATATATTCTTATTTATCTTAACGAATCAAAAATCTATCAGGTTCATTTTATCGTATTTTAATAAAATCAAAAACATCAATAAAAATAATTAGATTCAAGAGATTTAGGAAATAACTGATATTTCAAAATTTAGACAATCAAGGAACACAACAAAAAAATAATCGTATTCTCTAAAATATTCTGCATAATATAATTTTTATTACAAGTTGTGACTATGTACAAAAATAAGAGGTGGGGGAGTTGGTCTTGTTGAAAACAGGAGGTCCATTCTAGAATATGTCGAATTCGACATCAAACTCTCACTTCACTTTTATTCAATAAGTACTCAATACATTTATTCTGTCTATTGGTAAATACACATAGATTCAAAAGTTTTGCATCACCCTAAATCTCCGAAAAAAAAATGTGTTCATTATAAATGGATCAGAGATTAATCAAATAACTAGTTTCACTAAAAAAAACGTGTCAACAAATTTTATTATCCAATAATAAACATGCTTTAAACATGAAAAGTATTCTTAGAAATTAAATAACTTAAATACGAATAGATTCTTTTTAAAGAAAAGGTTGAGTGAGAGCCTGCCTGAGAACTTTTAATAAAGAGTATTTCCACCTCTAGAATTTATGCAAGCTTGAAGTCGCCTGCCCATGCTGTTTCCCAAATTATTGATATTCTGTTGAGGAATATTTCGCCATTCTTCTTGGGCCGCATGAACAAGCTCTTGTACACTCCTGGGTGGATTTCTGCGTGCTGCCACTGCAAGGCAAGCATGTCCCAAGCATGTTCTATGGGATTCATGTCAGGAGATAGGGCAGGCCAGTTCAAACGATTGATCCCTTCAGTTTCAAGACACTCATTTATAGCTCTGGTCCGATGAGGTCGGGCGTTATCGTCCATAAAAACGAAGGAATTGCCAACAGCTGCGCGCTATAGTCTCACGTGAGGATGTAGAATCTCTCTGAGATACCTATCACCAGTCATCGTTTCCTCCACATGAATTAATTCTGTGCGATCATTTAACATGATACCAGCCCAAAACATAGCACTTCCTCCTCTGAAGGGCGGCACGGGGCGAGCATGGGCAAGCTGAGCAACTCTCGTTGGATCCCGCCACACACGTATTCGATGCTATCTTGTACCAAACAAATCCTTGTCTCGTCGGAAAAAAACACCGAATTCCAAAATTCTTCAGGCAAGGCCGCGTGTTCTTGAGCCCACTGTAGTCGGCGAACTCTGTGCTCAGGTTATAGTCTGGGCACTCTTATTGGTCGGAGACACCTCAAACCTGTCGCAAGTATTCGTCTTCGTAATGTCGAGATCGATACTTGAACTCCTAACGCATGTCTCATATCTCTTTGGAGTGCTGATATTGCCATGGTCGGGTTTCTTCGGATAGTTAAGTGGAAATAGCGGTTCTGCCGCTAATTAGTAACACGCCTTCTACCGCTTCTAGGTCTATCACGAAGAGAATTGGTCTGGAGATACCGGTTCCATACACGAGACACATCACTTTGCCAAACGCCAACTCTGTTTGCTACGAACCTTTGAGAATGACCTTCTTCAACTAAAGCCACTATTCTTGCACGGTCAATCTCACTTATGACTTGACGATTCATGTTTGCACTTAAAATCGTAAAAATCAAATGCCTTGAATGTTAAAATGATCGCACTAAAAATGTTATCTTACAAAAAAAACTGTAAACATCTGTATATTGCAGAAAATATGGAACATATTGAAATGGTAAACATTGATAAACAAGCCAACAAAAAATTGTTAGCGCAAAAAAATTCCTTCGCATCCGAAGAAGGTGATGCAAAACTTTTGAATCTATGTATTGTATCCGAATGTATTGTATCCGATCCTAACAATTGTCTTTAATTAATTTGATGGAAGAAAAGAGTCCCTACTCCACAAATGGTCCTAGAATATCCCCCTCTTTTGTTAATATGAGTGTTCTCAGAAAATTTTTATGGGAAAAAAACATAGAGATACTACAGATAGAGGCAACAAGCCATAGGCCGTTGTGTAAGTGGGCATGTCGATCTTAACTCTAGTGAGAGAGAAAAAGACAGACGATCAGAGGTTTTTCTGTCTTTATCCGTGTCTATAGTAAGCGCGCCATTAGAGAAAGTCAGCTAGAACCTTTGACTTTCCATCTTCCTCTTTCAGGCCGACAGGCTCCGAGCTGACTTCTTGCCTCTATCTGTAATATCTCTATAGAAAAAAAACCTGAAGGCATCTCTATGCATTGTCTTCCTCGATGCCGAAGATTATTTTTCTTGGTTCTCAAGATTTTTTTCAACCGCCATCACTAAGCCTAATGTATCAAATGTTTCACCAAATTGACGACAGCTTATGTATATTGGTGACATTCACTGCGACCTAAAAGATCTATTGCGACCCCTTGCTTCTACTTAGTTCCTACGAAAGACTCAGAGACTAGTATAGCTCCTTTAGTCCTATTTTTCGGAGGTGTCGGCTGCTTAAGACCACTCTACAATTTTGTCAATAAAAATTTTTCCATTGCAACATTTTAGAAAAAGCAAAAACAATACTTGATCGACAAAAGTATAATTTTGCATGCAACAAAAAATGTCACTGATTGAGAATAGACCTCCAGATATTTCCCACTAATATGAAGTTTATAGCTCAACCTAACCTTTAGCAAGTTTTATTTAAAAAATTTGACAAGGAAATGTGCAGTTTTGATCATGGAAGTAAAATAAATCACCGAGAGACTAGTGAGAACCGCTCGATATCTTTATCCTATCGATAGGCTCATCTACTACTACTACAGAATATGCAGGCGAGCCTTGACCTAGCCAAACTAAAGTCACGGTTCCGGCACTGAGGCCACTGACGGGCCCATTGTGCCATTCCTGCTACCTAGTCATCCATGAAGCCGAGCTCTTCAATAAAGGCCACAACCTTTTTCAGCGGATGCCTGCTTGTGTCTCCAGGAGCCATGACAGTGACTCCGAAGATTCGCCTGCGTAATACAGCCCAGTGTGGACACTCTAAGAGAACATGAACTGACGTTTCATCAGTCATGCCGCAACCCCTACATAGGGAACTTTCCTCTACTCCTAGATTGTAGAGGTGCTTCCTCATACAGCAGTGCCCTGTTAGGAGTCCTGCTATCTTCCTCAACCTACTCCTTGGTAGTTCAATAGCTGCCCCAGCGTGTCCATCAGTCCATCCCTTCAGTAGAAGTTTGGATTGTCTAGGACCCTGCAGAGCATTCCAATGAGCGAGGTGCTGGTTCCTCAGCCACTTCCTCGTCTCCTTGCGTATTGTTTGTTTTGTTAGGCCAAGGGTCGGGCCCGGGCCGCAGAAAGGAGCTGCCGCCCCTTCAGCAGCAAGTGCATCCGCCATTTCGTTGCCTTCAAAACCAGAGTGGGCCGGAATCCATTCTAGCCGCACTGCGTTCTGACTTGCAAGATGAGCAAGTCGTTCTCGACATTTGTCAGCAAGTCCCGAGTTGATGGTATATCCACTCAGGGCTTTAATTGCTGCCTGACTGTCGGTGTATATGGTTATGCGTCGATCCACATAACCTCTGTCTAGGTTTATCTGCGCACATTCCAAGATAGCGTATATCTCGGCCTGATATGCAGATACACCATCACCCAATGGTATACAGATTTGTGTACTTGGGTTCCTAGAGTAAATTCCAGCCCCTGCTCTGTCACCAGAGCATGAGCCATCTGTGAACCAGACAGTCCCATGAGGCTGTGTATTCGTCTCTTTATCCCAGGATTCTCTGTCCCGGATCATAGCCCTGTATGGGGTTGCGAAGTAGTACTTGCGCAAGCATTCGTCAGACGCTCGAGCCCGAACTGGAATATCTTCCAGGAGCCGGAGCTTTTTGACGTGTCTGTACTCTTCCCCTCTTCACACGTATCCCAGACGCTTCATGCGCAGAAAAGCACTCCCCGCCTCAGCCTCGATCACATGGTGAAGAGGCCGAAGACCAAGGATCACTTCCATCGCAGCAGTTCATGTAGTCCTCATGCAGCCAGTTGCCCCCAGACTGACCACCCTTTGAAGGCGTGCCAGTTGCGATCTAGCCGTGACCAATGTTACCCTCGGCCACCAGACCAGAGCCGCATATGTGAGCATAGGCAGCATGATCACTCTATAAAACCATATGATCGTTTTGGGGGTCAGTCCCCACCTCGGACCAATGGCTCTCATACAGGCCCAATACGTTTTTGTCACCTTGCTTAGGTGACTATCAAGATGAGCCTTCCATGTCAGTGATTTATCAAGGATCACTCCTAGATACTTCACCTGTTGAACCACCGGTAGTGGTACTCCACCAAGATGTAGACCCTTAGGTCTTATACCTCTCATCTTGGTGAAAGCAACTATCTCAGCCTTGGCAGGATTTACTGCAAGTCCGTGTTCGTTACACCACCCATGTACCCTATTCAGAGCCCTTTGCATGAGGTCCCTGAGAACGGTAATGTGCCTTCCAACAACAAGGAAAACGATGTCATCGGCATACCCAATCGTTAGAAGGCCCTCATCGTTTAAAAGGGTTATTAGCTCGTCAATTACTAGATTCCACAAAGTGAGCGATAAAACACCCCCTTGCGGACAACCTCTAGCGACGATCACTTTCGCCACATGGTCTTTCCATGTGGCCTCTACTGTACGGTTTCACAACATGGCCCCAAGCCAGTGAGTGATCATTGGCTCTATTCCATGATTCACCGCAGCCCTACACATAGATCCTACGGGCTGCTGTCAAACGCCCCTTGTATATCCAAGAATACTCCCAGGGGGACCATGCCATTTTCCAGCGCCTTCTCCACCTGGGTTACCAGTTGGTGCAAGGCACTTTCGGTTGACTTGCCACACCTGAAAGCATGTTGGTTGTTGTGCATAGGACACCTAAGCCCAACCTTTTCCTTCATGTACCGATCAGCTACCCTCTCCAGTGTTTTTAGCACAAAAGATGTTAGGCTGATGGGTCTGAAGGATTTAGCCACTGTGTAGGTATTACGACCCGGCTTGGGTATGAAGACAACTCGAGCTAAACAGGCCCGAAAGATATGCACCAGAATTGTGCCAACGGCCTCCCAGCCTTGTTGAAGCAAGGCTGGGAAGATTTGGTCTTTTCCCGGAGACTTGTATGGTCTAAACGTCCGTATTGCCCAAGTACTCCGCTCGTATGTGACTGTTTCTTTTGCTAGAAGATAGTCCTCTTTACACGGTCGTTCTATGCCAACATATCCCATGTCTGGAAACTCCCGCTCGATTTCCTCACAGCCAGGGAAGTGTTAGGCTCATCTATATGAGTGTCCTAAGATATTTAAGGCCAAAGATCGCGGAAATCAGATATTTGGAAATATCTCGCATCCTTAAATATTGTTTGCATTCATTATAAAAGTTGTAGAGCAAGAAATTATCTACAAACTTTGTCTTAAACATTGTGTTATGCGCTCAACCGTTATAAGATATAGCAGGAAGAGTGCACTTGTCAACCCCACTTGTTAAAAATGCATAATTATAATTTTTAGATTCAATTCCAATTAACAGCCTAATTGTTAAAAAAATGTTGATACTGCCACTGCCATGCAGAATTAAACATTTTATTGTATTTTAGTTTATTTAACGTTATATTGATATGACTATAAGGAAAACATAATAATTTTATATCGAAATATTTTTAATATTTGTAAGTATGGTGTCCAGATTTGCTGCTGGCAATAAAAAACGTTATGAATTTTCAATATCAATATTTTCAAATGATCTTAATATTTTCTCATCACATTCCTAATGGGGAATACCACTAAGAGATTAAAAAACCTTCCAAATATATTTCAATCAAATGATAATTATGTTGGTCTCAATGTCCCGACAGTATTAGATGTCAAAAACGTATTTAATACATTTCCAGAAGATTTAAAATCAACTGAGAAAGGGAAAATTTTGGAAACAAATGGGCGGTACTATGACGTACTAGCCCCAAACATTAAAACGATTAGGATTAGTTGGAAACTGGATGACTCAAGCGCATAGCTTCTCTGTGGAGGGTTTGTTTTTATTAATTGATTGGTCGGCTTGAGGTCGATAGGCGTGTTGGGGCTAGTACGTCACACTTAACTACACAAATAAGAGCAGCCTTCACAAATGGCGCGTACATTTTTTTATTTGAAATGAAAATTATTTATTTTAATATATTATTCATATTATAAAACAAATAAGAATATTTAATTACATCATTGTTTTTCAGAATTAGTGTTCTTCCCCATTTTTTTACTTTACGTGTTTCTTTCAAAATTACTTTTATTTAAAACGTGACTTTTTCGGAATTTACATTTGCATTATCAGGGAAATGTTGAATTGTAATGAATTCAATAAATCTACTACCTATGGACAAATAAATTAAATAATTTTATTGGAAGTTTCATAAAGTATGAGCTGAAGAATATAATAACCAACAAATAATAATAATAATAATAGTAATAGATCAGTGGCCCATAACATATGTAGGCTTTATTATTTCGATGGTGAAAACGCCATCCATTCGAAATAATGCAGCCTACTACCGGTCCATAACGTTCTCAATTTCAGTAGAAATATTTATAAAATAAAGTTTATTATTGCCTCAAGCAAGTCTATTGAATCAAAACCCACAGAGATTGTATTTTTATTCATGTTTTTCTTCAAGTGCAAGTATGCAATCGTGTAAATCGGGCTAATTGTGATATAATATAATATTTGTATTTAAATTTTTGTTTGTTTTATTATCCCAACATTCTCCAGTCCTCCTGGTAAACATTAAAATGGACTTAAATATACCACAACTCAGCCGGGCCCAACAGCTGTAACTAAGGTATTTTTAAAGGATAGGTACTTTAAGCCGAAAAGCATCTTTTAAGTCATAATGAGGTGTTAAACTCAACAAACATA